>JAAEAF010005199.1:0-78166 GCA_011037195.1 Triatoma infestans
TAAATAAAAACCACACCTCCCCATTTGAAAAAATGAAGTTGGTATCTGTATCTCGCTTCTGGAAGCACCAAAACAAATTTGCAAATTAAATTTGGTTTTCTAACGAAAAAACGACGGGGTCACGTATTTTTTAGTTTTTTTCCTAGCTATCTTAGTTTCCGAGAAAAAGTCGTTATCCATATTCCTTGGGTCACCCTGTATATATTAAAATAAATTGATCAGTATATGAATATTAGAAAACATAATTTTATTTTACTTAACTTCAACCTTATATTTTACAACCTTTCTGAAGGTTAACTTTTACTTTTCACTATGCTCTTGCAATTTGCCATACAGGCCTTACCAATATTTATATTACTTTTGGAATACATTGTTGTAGAAAAAAAATATAATATTTATCGCCAGAGTAGAGCCCTTTTGTAATTCTCTTCGGATACCACACTCTTTTGCTCCGTACACGTCGAGTATGTCATCAAATCAAATAAATAACTGTTTTCCATACATGTTGTGCGAGATAAATGCGAGAAAAAATATTTCTACTTATTAATTAGTAGTATTGTTTCGAAATTTGGGAAATTAAACCTCTCTTTAACTTCAGCTAGTACAATGGATGGTTAGATGGAGAGAATTGGTTTTGTTTGATGAGTTAAGAGGAAGACCTGGTTAACACTGGTTAACTGATATATTAATAAATAAACACAGACTGCCTGGACTTTACAATAGATGCATGTTTTAGGGTAGAGTGGTATGAGAATGACACTTAGCGATTGGATGTACTGAACTGATTTCAACTGTCTTTCTATGGACTGTCCGTCGCTATATTTATACAGCTTCTCCCACTCCAGTCCGAGAGAGTGGTTGAGCTTCTCTTACTCTCTTTGGTTGCTGTTACAACTAGTATAATAAAATATAGAATTATAAGCCAGTTAAGACTGAATGAATAGTCGACGATACTGCCGTAATAGGAAGAGCAGAGAGAAACACAAAATTGAGAATCTCTCTCTCGCTACTTAGACCAGACTAGAATGGGAGACTCTGTGCATATACAGCCAAACTAGTTCTAAGAAGGACAGTTTATTTACAACAGTTTACAACGCGTTAGCAACCAACTACTACCCTTCTCTTCACTCAGTCTAAATCTCTCGCTACATAATTTCGATTATTGGTGTAAAGTCTTGGCAGTTTTGTGTCTCTCTTTTATAATAAAGGGTTCAGCATTCATTCTAGATTATTTCTCTAAAACTCTTTCTCACTAATTTTCTCTTCTTCTAAAAAAGGAAAAATGTGTATTTTTGATAGCGAACAGTATTGCTCCCTCTGCCATATAATAAATATGTATATTGTCCAGATAATGTATAACAATTTTTTAAACTAGACATATCCCCAATATTTAATAATTATAGAAAAAGTTATTTTACTGAATTATAGATCAAACATGGAAAGTAAAGAGCATTTACAAAATTTACTTATTAATAATGATACAAACCAATTTAATAATTTATTTTATTTTATTTCTGCAGCTCTAGAAATGAAATCATTTATAGACAACTTTTAAAAATAGAGTAATAATTAAAATATATATATATTATATATATTATATATATTCAAGTTTTAATTATTAATTCACAATCAGTTTCATCTTTAATTCTATTTTAACAAGATTATTTAATTTTTTGCTTACATTAGGTTTGTTTATTTACTAATTAAAGTTTATTCGCGTATTATGTAATATTACTTACATCTATTGCTATTCCATTGTATATTAAAGAGTTCACTTGGCTTTTAAATAAGTTTAAATAATTTTTTCTAATAAGGACATTATTTCATTTGTAATACAATCTTTTAAAAATTTAGTCCTATACAAAGAAAAGACCGGACATTCAAAAAGAAAGTGTCGAATATTTACGTATTAATTTCATTCCTACAGGGTTAGGTTGCCTTCTAGGGAAGATTGGTTAACCCTGGGTCCGTCTGATGTGATTCCGGAGAACTATCTCCGATGCTACACGGACGGTTCCAGGATGGATGGAGGTCTGGGGCTGCCGTCTATTTTGAGACGGGAGATCATTTGGTAGCGCCTCTTGGTGAGTGGGCCACCGTTTTCCAGGCTGAGGTTTATGCAATTCTTTGCTGTATTTTGGATGAGAGAGTGCGTAACACTAATTTAAAAGGTGTTTGTATCTGCTCGGACAGCCAGGCTGCGTTGAAGGCGCTTAATTCATGTGTCTTCACTTCCAGATTGGTGTTGGAATGTTCTAGAAGACTGGAAGATCTTTCTTCATTAAAGGATGTGCTTCTGGTCTGGGTTCCAGGTCATATTTTTGGGAATGAGGAGGTGGATAGGTTTGCCAAATTAGGTGCCTCTCTCCCTTTCATTGGTCCAGAGCCTGCTGTTGGTGTGTCTTCTGGCACATGTTTGTCGGGCTTTCAGACGTGGATGACCTCACAGCACTCATCCTTATGGATGAGTGCAGTGGGTTGTCGGCAGTCTAAAATGCTCATTGGGGGCCCGGACGGAGCTTTGAGTAGCGGGGTCCGATGTCTTTCACGGACCTCCCTCAGGCATCTGGTTGGATTCCTCACTGGGCATTGTGGTTTAAGGAGACATCTCTATATAATGGGACTCGTGCCTGACCCCTTTTGTAGAGTTTGTGAGACTGAGGAGGAAACACCCATGCATCTGATGACGAATTGTTTGGGTTGTGAGGAGATTAGGTTTAGGACCTTCGGCCGGAATAGGATATCGGTAGAGGATCTTAAGCTGTGTCCTTTTAAGGTTTTGGTCCGATTTGTTCGGTCTATGGTGAAACTTAGATGGTTAAAACCTGGGCCTGGATTTTCATTCTAGTCCCAGTGGTTGTTATTCTTTATGGGTAGCTATATGGGGCCTGGGAGGCTTTGGATAGCGTAGGGTTTGCCCTGCCCTTCTGCGAATATAATAATACGTATTAATTTGTTTCTGTTGAACGATTGATGCCAATGTTTATCAATTATCACCCCCGCTAGAATGGACAAAATCACTTTGGAATCTTCTGGTATCTACTGTCTTTATTGCCAGGCCAAACACCGGCACCACATTTCAAACATCAAAATACGTGTTAGGTTTTTGTCTAATCTAAATATAATGACAGAGGGAGTACGTCAATAACATCATACTTCAGAAAGGTCATTAAGTTTTGTTAGCATTCTCTGGAGGAAAAAAAAAGAAATGTAAAAGAGATTCTTTACTCATTTTATTTTTTCTTAATTTTCCGAAAATGGTAATTTGATTATTTTTACTAAAAACCACTACTTGGTAATATTTAATTGAAGAAGAAGAAGAAGAAAACAAAAGAAATGCAAAACCAGAGCAAGAAAGGTCAAAGCACTGAAATTAATGAGAATGAAGGTCTTTCAGTGTCGAGGTCTTTTACTAGTAAATTGCAGGAAACAGAAATAACTAATTATTATTGAGAACTGATGGTGGGCAAAATAATGTAATGATGTTAAAGCTTAGTGTATTTACATATATATGAGTTAACGATTATTATTAATATTATTTAATTAAATAAGTATTGAACAGGAAGAACGATTTGTAATTTCTTTTATATTGATATAAAAAAATAAAAATAATAATTAGTATGGATAATGCGTTATTATAATGAGCAACAGTTATTGTTTAGTTCAAATACGAATAATATAATGTTAATAATAATGAAAATACAACTAATTAATTAATTTTATAATTATTATTTATAATTACCTGCTACCATAATAGATATTTATAATTTTTGATAGGTATTTTTCCTGCTTTATTTTTATAATCCATTCCTTTAATTTGAAAGTATCTTTTGCGGAACCTTCTCGTGATTTTCTCAAATTGCAATTTAAAAGTTGTAGTTTTCACTATGTTTTCGCACGAACAGCTTTCAGATAATTGCAAAATCACACAGAAAAGAAACCACTATTCAACGAATCTTTTCTGTCAGATTCATTTAATTTTCTTTTTCCCAGCGGTACAATCCACAAGGCGATCATGGCCTTCTTCAATCTTTGACCACCAGACGCCTATATATGCACTGCTATCCTCCAATCTCTGAATTTTAAGATGGACTTAGCATCTATATCTATACAGTCTGCCCACCGCAACTTTAATTTGCCATTCCTTTTTTTATAGTTTTCCGGAGCAGAAAAGGGTTAAAACTTTCGTAGGAGGGCAGTAGGAGAGAAGACATAGATCTCGTCACCCGCCAGCCAACCGTGGGCATAGAAGAGAAAATTAAGCCCAGCTGGTGATCAAGAAGTCAGTCAATATGGGGTCAAGATGGCGAAGCAAGGAGCCTCGCCTCTTCTCTACCAAGGTTTATTGACTTACAAGATGTAACAACCCTGAAGAGGCTCATTGCAACATGGACGAATCGTCGTTGTTTAGCAAACCTTACGGTCTCAATCCTAAAATCCTTGTGTTTTTCTTGAAGCGGAAACCTAAAAGATCAACTCTCCTTTTGTCAAAAATGATTTTGTCCAATAAATTTTTGGGTATCCCATTGATCAAAAGATAACGGTTTATTTTTATTGCGACTATAACCTCCACTCGCTGTTTTGAGTCTTTGGTCATATATATTCACAGGGAATATCAAGATTGAACTTGTCATTTTTTGTTTTGTTATGTTGATCAAAAAACTGTGATAGGTCTAAAAATATATTTTTTACACTCAAGAGTCCTCGAGGCTAGTATTTTCGAAAATCTTAGACGGAATGTTAAGATTTATTTACTTAAGTTTTTTTACAAATGCATTTGATGTTTAAAAAGTAAAAAAAAGATGGACAGTGAGTGTGTGCTCTGGCTTAAGGCAGAATGTCCGATTAGTTTGAAAATGTAAACAGACATTCAGCGATAGCATCCATTAAGGTCATTAAACATTACAGTACTGCCAATGATCACAAGGCCACTGACATGTCAGACGGATTGACGATCTGTAGGAAGAGTGAAGTTGAGAGGGCTTGAAGTTTGGATTTGAATAAGAGCTTAGTTTCGAATGGAATATTTAGGTTAACGGAATTTGGCTATACATTACTAGATTTGGGATTTAAGATCAATCTGAACGGTAAGTTAGAGCCAAGAGAGAGTCTTGACTGAGCACAAAGGTTACATCCTAAAGCCAAACTATACTGAACTTGAAAGTTGGAACTGTGGGTCGAATGTGATAGAGATTTGGTATAATATAATTCCATGAAAGGAATAAAGATTGCTTCGTCAACATTTGTTTAATAGTTGAATCGGTTATTAAAACTGAGTTAATTTTAGTTGATATTGGGATTCCATATTAATCGCTTGTCGAGTTGTCATTATTTACTTGTGATAGTGGGGGCGATACGTAGATTCATATTTGATCTTGATTCTTCGAAGTCAGGGTTAGAGAATACTAAGATAGCCAGAGGATGCCAAGTAGCCATAAATGGGTTCATTAGTAGAGGAAAGGTTAGCGTGACGTTGGCTCAGGTGAATTGGCAATGTTGGAACGTAGTGGGAACAGTCCTTTATGCTGGTATCAAAGAAGAGTAGATATGTTTCTCAGCGAGGTGCCAGTAAGGATAAAAGGAGAAAAAGAAACTTGAAATATATGAGAGAATAGCAATCTGCGCGAAATTATTTGGAAATGGAGGAATATAGCTGGCAGGAAGATGGCACTTGAGTTTCCACAATAATTCCGACTAAATGTCAAATTGCCGATTAAGATATATCAATCAAAGTTGCCGGGAATATTGTCTTTGTTTAAGATAAGCAGCGATGATATCTATATTTTTATTTGCAAGATGGTCAGTAAGCAACTGCAGACGCCAAATAGGTTGATAGTTATAATATTGAGTGGTATAGTAGAATTTGTAAACAGGCTTCGAAAATTGAAGAAGGTTTTGAAAAGCTCTGGTTTATTAGATTTAGAAACATGTGATAAAAGGAGGAGAATTTCCAGGGAGTGTAAAAGTTGTTCTAAAGATAGCGTTGCGCAGAGATGTAGTTAGTTTGTTAATAGAGGTCATTACAGTGCGACCTCAAAGATCTATTGTGCCCCCCGAGCATTCTCAGTGCATTGCCTCATACCGAGCAATGAGCTAGGAAGAGAAAATTAAAGGCAGACTGCTGGAATCGAACCCGGGAGCTCCGCGTGGGAGTCCAGTGCTACCACTGAGCTAACCCCTCCAGTGTAGAGATGTAAGAAAAATATCGGTCTTTGTTGGGAAGCACAAGGTTGCTAGTACAGATCAGTATTCAGGCCTTTTCTTTTTGGAAAAATATGTTAGTTGGTTGTGAAAGATTTTTAAATAAAAACAAGTAATATGGATTGGAGTGCTGTTACTTCTATACCTTTGAACGGTTTGAATATTGTAAACATCCTGCGACTACTAGGAATGTATTTTTATAAATGCTAAATCGATCCAAATCCAAGAAACAGTATTATATATTTACTCGCAGTAATAACGGTCAAATATGTCATTAAACCATATCTTAATTAACTTAATCATTTTAAAAAGTTAATTTAATTTTATAGCTTATGATTACAGCTATCGTCTTTATTAACGTATATATTTAGATAAACGTAGTTTATTGCTGATTTTATATCTAAAAAATAATTATTATTTATTGGACATCTGTGTAGACTTGATTGTTTAGCTGCTTAAATAAACTTTTTATAATTGAGAGGAGGGGGATGACTGTTTTTCTAATTAAAGAAATGTCTGATACAAAAATCTTTAGACTCCGTAAAGATTTCTATACATATTGTGTCCCCATCAAATAGTCAATTCAATGGTGAGCATGTTTAGAAAACCATGTCTGTGTCTTACACTATATTAGTAATTTTATGTCACTACTGGGAAAATATTGTACAGCTGCATGTAAAATACATATTGTATTTACAATATGTACAATTATTGTATCTACAATATGTACTATAAGTAAAATCTAGGGGAACATATTCTTTATCAGCATACTACCCGCGGTTGTTTTCAAAAATTTAATAATGATGATACCTTAAAAAAAAAGACAGTTTCAAGGCGACTAGCATGTGAGGTTGGTGAGGCTTTACAGGAAGCTGTCGAGACGAATCCAACCATAAGTACTCGTACACTTGTTCAGAACTGACATTATCTAAAGACATCATTGCCTTCATCTTCATAATATGAAAATGTTAATGTAGGATAGAGATGTAGGATAGAGCCGTATGTACTACACCTCAACAGGCCGCCAGGGGAATGATAGATATTAGCCAACTTATCATAAAAGATCCATTTGATATGAGCTTTTACTCAAGAATAGTGACATATGATGAGGATTTGGATTGACTGGCGAAACCCTGAGACAGGTGGTCAATGGTTGGATTGCGGTCAAAAGATATTTCCGATTGGTGCAAGAGAGCAATTTGAGAAAAATCGAAGTATGCGTTTGCTGGAATTACGAAGGAGATTGCGAATTGGTTCCCGCTGGACATTCCATGAATTTCGACCTTTACTGCCTACAAGTAGGTAGAATATACTAAAAACTGGCCCAGTTTCGGTCGGTCAAGCGCAAACAAGTTTTGTTTCAGTACTACAGAAAAAAATTGGAAAATGTAATGGCATTGAATTTCTTATACACCCATCCTGTGGTCCAGACTTCACTCTATCCGACGACCATTTGTTTCGGTCTGTGGCACACTTTTTTTGCTGGAGATTACGTCACCGAACTTGAAACTGGATTGCTAGAGTTTTGATTCCATAATCAAGGAATGGTATCAGCGAGGGATTCAACAGCTGACAGAATGCCTCAGAAATGGCTTACAACAGTTAATCACGTGGGCTTTATTTTGAATATCAATATGAAATTCGTAAAAAGTAATAAAATAAATGAATGATAGAAAACCGGTCATTTTTTTTTTATACACCCAATTGTTTATTAACAATGTTATCACTCTGTAATAGCAAAAATTCAATTCTATATTATTAAGTAATAAAATACGTTCCATCAGATGCGCTTTTAAAAAAAATGTAAACAAAATTTTACTGACATAAATCACAAAGTTCTTTTTCTTTGATTGTCATTAGGCGGTCTGCTCTTTTTTTTGTTTTGTTTAACATGTGTTCTAGTGTCGTTAGAGTTTGTTTACTTAACTCAGCTGGAGAGCTAAACACGAGTGAGTGTTCGGGATTAAAACGCTATATTTATATCCGTGTACATAGTGTAGATAAGATACACGAACACATCACCCACGCCACCACATGTTAGATGTGTATAACAATACCCGTGTATTTTATATATATATATATATATATGTGTATTTGTTATTTAATAGTAGTTTATAAATCTTAATCATTCTTAGTTAGTAAAATTTCGAACAATTTTAAGAACACAAATTGAACTACTACTTTTAATTTATGTACTTTTTTAATTGAATTATTACTATTAATTGTTGTGGTGGTTGGTTCCGCAGAGCAGGAAAGCATCATAGACATTTTCCGTGGTAGCCTGCTTCATTTTGTCCATGACCATGTGATGACCACAAAATGAAGCAGGCTACCAAGGAAAATGTCTCTGATGATATTACTATTAATTTTATAAAATACGAAATTTATATTCTATTACTTAAGAACCTCTTAGTATTATTAATAAAAAAAACATAATATAACCGTTCTCCTCTTAATATGAAAATTACTTCCACTGTCTTCTTTGCAATTTATGATCAATATATCCAGCAAATCTTGAAATTTCGAACTGAATCAATATAATTCCATTGGAATATATCAGGATTACATGCTGACTCATACCTTTCTACTCTCTCTTTATTTTAACTTTCTCTTAATGCTGCTCTATAAGAGGATGTCTGCGATTCAGTATAATTTTTGAAATTGAGTTTACTCTGGAAAGACATGTTTTGAGCTCCTCTGAGTACGAAAAAATGTTTTTAGCAAAATGATCTGTGGTGTGGTGTGTGTGTGTGTGTGTGAGAGAGAGAGAGAGAGAAAGAGAGAGCGCGCGCGCGAGAGAGAAAAATAACAGGAAGTTCTGAGCTTGGCAACGTTATTTTCCTCCAAAATGTCATTCACTGTAGTATATAGTTGTACCACCAATATCTAGGTGGCACTATATAACTAGGTTTATGTTTCAAAATAGCAGGAAAATAGATAAATTTGAAATAAATAAGTAATTGACAGTGTAGACATCAGGAAATATCCCTTTAAAGGCCATAACTTTAATCTTGCTATTGGAGATGCGGATCCGTTACTTGTTACAAAGGATCTTCAGCTTACAGATGGCACGTTGCAGTTGGCCTTCGCTATCCGCCAATAAATACAGGAAGTGTATTAACAACCTTTCAATCGTTAGTATTGTTCTTCTCAAACCAGCAAAAGTTAAAGCGGGCTAATAATTTAATCTTAAATATTTCAAAGCTATGTTTAAAAAGTTCTCCATTAAGATCATCCCATCCTGAGGATTTTTTAAAAATTTTTAATTAAATGTAGGGCCGCGTCCAATTCCTTAAATGCAAGAAAATCAAAGCTTACTTGTGAATCCATCTGCAATTTAGGTAGCTCATTAGATCTTACTTTATAATATTAAGTTACATTAAAAACACAGCTGGAATTCCAAATTTGAAGATATCTGTTAAAGCTGAAATTGCGGCATTACAGATTTGTTTTCTGAGTCCTCATTAAGGAATTTTCTATAAACCTTGCAATTTGTGATGGCATCAGTAACCAACCAATTCGCTACAAAAAGCGTGGACTCAATAGTCCCATCAGCAACCGCATCAAGGCGCCACTATCACGCTCCAAGCGCATGTCAACTATGCATTACAACCAGATCCACAGCAAGGGCTGTGGTAAAATTTGCGGCCCCTAAAGTACCTATTTTTTTTTTCAAATTATAAAAAAAAAAAAAGAACTTTGATAAAATGTCCGAATTTACATTTTGCCTGTTACGATCTTATATGCAATACTTATTAGTTATTACCAAACAGTGTATTTTGCATCACTTTTTAATTACAATTAACTGTTGAGATGGTTAGAAAGAAATGTCTCAGAATAAATACGAATATTCTTGATATATTTTTAATTAAAATAAAGATTGTAGAATGTTAATTTAATATTTAATAACTGGTTTAAAAACTATTATTCAAAACATGTTATTCTTGCTTTGAATGAAGCAAATCTCATTATGAGATATATAAATCGAGCGAGTTTCTTAATTGTGGCTTATGCTGAGTCTTTCTTGTGACAAAGTAGTTTTTAATTTGTTTTCAAAATTGAGTTTTCAACGTTTTGAGGGCCCCTGAGTCCAAAAAAAAAGTAGTTTTTAGAAAATGGTCTGTATGAGAATATGTGTGTGTGTGAAAAGAATATCTCAAAATCGAAAAGTTGCAGGAAGCTCAAACTTGGCATACCGTTTAGTTACTACCACAGCATCAGACACAAAAATTTCGGGCAAAATCCAACAACCCGAAAGTGCCACTTTACTAATTACTTTTTCCAGTTTTTTTGTGATTGCTCGAAAACGGTTCCAATGATAGTCTTTAAAGATGGTATATTAATTTTTATGATGATAGCTTCAATTTTTATTTGTAATATTACTCCGAGTAAATTCATTTAAGGGGGTTTTTGGGTGAAAAGGGGGGTTATATTTTCCACTAAAGTGCTATCTTAGTTGATTGTATAATTCTACCATCTAAATAAAATTAATTAGAAATAAATAGATGGCCAAAATTCCGGGTTTCAAGAAAATTAGTAAATCGGAAGTACATACAGAGCATTCGTTAAAAACTTTTGTTTTCATTATTATTATTATTATTATTATTATTATTATTATTATTACCGACCTCGGGTGGGATATATCCCGGCACTGCAGCCAACAGAGGCTTATTGTGCCATCCCCGATAGTTCCTAGTAGACAAACCCTCCTTCCTTAAGAAGTTTTAGGGCCTTCACCACCAGGTTATTTTGAGCTATTATCTCCTCAGGTCGCAACGTACCCATAGCAGCTGTACCTTGTTGTGCCTGGAGAGTCTCACCAATGCCTCACGACATTCTTTCACTAGGGATGAGGTAGTTCTGTAAGCGTCTAGGGCTTTCAGTGCGGCCTGACTGTCCGAGCAAATGCGTATGACCTTGCCCCTTGGGGCTCTACGCAGGTTCTCCTCGGCACAGACCTTAATGACAAAAACTTCAGCCTGGAATATAGTGGAATACCTGCCCAACGGCCTCTCAATGAATACCTGCGTGCTCATTCCATACACTCCTGCTCCAGTTCCGCAATCCATCTTAGAACTGTCTGTAAACCACAGAGGCCCTGTCCGGTAGCGTTTTTCCCACCCCTTGGACCATTCCGCTCTAAAGCCTAGGAACACCCGAAGTGGAACCTCGTAATTGTATGTTGGACAAATGCTATCCTGGGCCATGTCTATTACAGGGCCTTGGTTGACCTTTAGCTATGACCAAGTGTTTGGCTAAGAAGCCTCTCTACCTCCAAAGACCATTGTTGCGCAGTCTGTGTGCACTGGCCCTCGCCTCCGCTTGCACTTACTTTTAAAAGCGCCCGTAATAAAAAGGCACACCAGCCTCTGTACTCCACTGAGGCACCTATTGGCTGCCTCCTGCTCCGTTTTAGGCCACTATACCTCCGCGCCATAAGTTATGACCGGTATGATGGCCCGAGTAATATATCCAATGGGTCATCCTTGGAGTTAACCCCCATGACTTCCCACAGGCCCGTGTAGCACAGCATTGCGACTTCCTAGCTTTCTGCACTATATATTCTAGATGTGTGTTCCATGTGAGCTTAGTATCCAGAATAATTCCCAGATTCTTAACTCTATCTGCCACATCCAGTATCCTCCCGAAGAAGACAATGTTTTATATTTTGTCTTCATACTTAGGAGAACTACGTATGAAAAACATGGATTATGTTTTTTTTTGACCGAAAATCCACTCAAACAGCATGGATTTTCGGTAAAAACTCAATTCGAAAATATGAGAGGAACTTCCTCTCACCAGCAGTAAAGAGAAAGTAATCATTCATCTGGCTTAAATGGTTTGATTTTGTAGTCGGTTTCACGATTAAATATAAAATTAAATTTTATATTTGAAATGGCGATTTTTACTTAATCTTTTTGATTGGGTGCAATTTTAATTTATGAAAACTATTTTCTAACTAAAAAAACTGACTTCACATACTCACAAAAATTTCTCTTATTGTAGATAATACAATTAAAAATCTGGTGTGATATACTCACACAACTTTCTCTTATTCCAGTTTTCAAAATTCCACCTATTTCACAAATTTTATAGTTTTGTGTGACTAAATTTGATGAAATTCCTTGGAGTTCGTCGAAAACTAAATAAAATGTTCAGTAAAAGCGCACTTCTGGTTTACTAATTTCTTTGAAACTCGAAATTTTGGCCATCTATTTATTTCTAATTAATTTTGTTTGGATGGTAGAATTGTATAATCAACTATGATGATAGCACGTCACAGGAAAATATAACCCCAGCCCTAGTCCCAAGAGGCCCTTTATATGGGCCCCACCCCTACCCCTGAGCTCTTTATATGTGTAGTTTAAAAAAAATCGTTGGAGCCGCTTTCTTGAAAATACCAGAAAAATTGAAAAATTTATTTCAGTAAAAACGTACTTCCGATCATCCGATTTGTTTCAAATACGGAATTCCAATAACACATTTAATTCTAATTAATATTATTTAGATGATAGAATTGTATAGTAAATTGAAATTGCACTTTAGAGTACAACCCATTCACCCCCTCCCCCCTAAAAGTGCCCTTAAATGCATTTTCCCGGAAAAATGTTTCGAATAAAAATTGTAGCAATATTTGAAATATCGAACATCAATCTAGAATTCCATCAAAATATGTAAAAATTATATTATTGACTTATGGCCCCTATCTTGTCTAAACTACTAAAGAAATCCACAATAATCCCATTTTTTAGAGATGGATGCCTGTGAAAGCGATAGTATCATAGCGCCAACCATATTTTTAGACCCCATCAGTATTGGCCTACCACGCTGGTAAACAAAACCGGTGTACAGAGTTATGTCAACACAGAAGATTCGGTCGATATTAATGAATGTTCAACTCCCCCTTCATACCCCCCCCCCCCCACAACGTAAATGTGATTTTCCCGACCAATAATGTTTAAATTAAAAGTGTCAACATTAATTTTGTGAAATCATAAATTAAGTCAAAAAAAAAAAAAAAAAAATGGCGAAAAGCAAAACAATAAAAATATTGAGAGACATATTTCTTCTTGATGGTTTTTGACGAAAATCTTACCGTCAAGTTGTGGTGATGGGTTGGTATCTATCTATTTTAATCAGAATATCAAGTTCGTGCTTCCTGTGATTCTTCCTGTTTCTGAATTTATTTTGCACAGATACACACACGCAAACATATAATAGATCCATGCTATAAAACATGTATTTCTAGGGCAAATTGAATTTTGATACTTTAAAACGAGCGCAATTACGTTCTCTAACTGCGGTAGAAATTTAAATTATTTCGAACCAAGATATTATTATTATTATTATAATTTATAACTTAGAGATTGAAACTTATAAAATCGTTAATTTTGAAAGATTTATGGATCATTAATATTTATGGAGTGGTTACGTAATAAAATTATTATCTATTTGAAAGAGAAGATGTCATTAGGCGAAGAGTGACGTATTTCCTGATCTCTGATCTTGCCATTCTTTATGCTCTTTTTTTTTTTTTTTTTTTTTTTTTTTAAACATTTCAGATAAATTGATATAAAGTGGTGTATAAATGATTTATAATTCTATTAGACAATTTCAACAATAATTGTTATTTTCAAACGATTTTATAGAACAATATTATAGAACAATATTATAGAATAATATTGTTCTATTTTTACATAATATTATTGATGAATGAGCAAGTAATGCGATCTTATCATCTTTTCGAATCTGAGTTTTCATTGGATACGCTGAATATGAAAAATAAAAAAATGTTATTTTAGAATATGCGTGTGTAAGTGTGCATATGTATGCGTATGTGAATAAAATATCTCAAACCCCCCCTCCCCAAATATTGGAAACTCAAACTTGGTATTCAATTTAGCAAACCTCCACGAAAGTTTCGGACAAAATCCATCACCAGAAATGCGACTTTATTGAATAGTTTTTTTTTTCTTCAGTTTTTTTACTATTTCCTTTCAAAAACGGCTACAGTGATTTATTTTTAAACTTGGAATGGTATATAAAATATAAAAACTATCACTTAATTTTTCAACTTTTTTTTACTTTCTTTTAGTGGTGGTAAGAGGAAGTATTATAATCGTGTCAAATTTTCGATATCGAGTTTGCACCGGAAATATCCGTTTTGAGATCCCCTGAGTCCAAAAAAGTGGTTTGGTGTGTGTGTGCGTGTGTGTGTTTGTCCCTCAGAAGTAATCCTAATGAGGGAAAATTTATTTTCCCCATGCTCCAATACATTATTACATGTGTTATAACAAAATATTTAATTTCAGTTGATAATTTCGTTTGTTACTTTAAGTACTAGTAAAAAAATGGTAGAAAATAAGATAAATGATCTTAGTATACATACATAAATAATCTTAGAAAATTAATGAAAGAAAAGAAAGAAGTAATGAATCTAAAAAATAATAAAGACTGAACAAAAAGTTCAACATCAACTATCAAATTTCGAATACCTCGTTTTTTATTTTCTACTACATACTTAGGTTTAAACGCATTTTCATTTAAATTTAAATCTGGATTTTGTTTATCTATAATATTAAAAGCATTATTAATGCTAATATCTTCCGGTATATTTTTAATTATCATTCTAGGGGAAAATTTGCGAACCTTCATAACCTGCAATTGGTTCGATAACCTAGTAATTGATAGTATCACACAGAATATCGATAACGTTCTTCTGCTTAATGGCCTCCACTATCACATAACCTTTACTTTTCCATTGATTTATTTCTTTAAATTTTGAGATACCAATTTTTAAAGAAAATGGATCGATGTTTGTGTGTGTGTGTGTGTGTGTGTGTGTGTGTGTGTACGTGAACAGCACAGCTCAAAAACGAAAAACCCTTGGAAAGTTGAAACTTGATATTACGTTTAGTTATCATTATGGGCTCTGACGGTGCGTTATCTGTCAAAATTTCTTAACCGGAAGTACCACTTTATTTGTTGTTTTTTTTTTACGTTTTTGCGATTTTCTCAAAAATGGCTCCGACGATTTTCTTTAAACTTGGATAATCAACTACACATACAAGAGCTCCAACCTTTTATTTGAAACATGACTCCGGAAAAATTCATTTAAGGGCACTTCTGGGGGTGGGATGGGGTTAGGTTTTCATCTTAACTGCTATTTCAGTTTATTAGACAATTCTGTCATCTAAATAATATTAATTAAAATGAAATACGTTGTTGAAAAAATCGGATAACCGGAAGTGCAAATTTACTGAAAAGTTTTGTCAGTTTTCGACGAATTTCGTTATATTTGGTACACAATCTATATCATTTGTCAATTATAATTTTGAGAACAGACGTAACAGATAGTTGTGTGAGTGTTTCACACCAGATTTTTTTTTTGTTAATTTAGAGAGCCAATATTTTAGGTTTAAAACCAAAATATAATTACTAATATTTTTTTTGACCAAATGATAGCGCTGTTTGCAATGTAAGTAGCTACCTGGTCCTAAAGCTAAAATGTTTTTCTCTTGATCAAAGAGCTCCTCTCCACCTATATACATATATAGTTAAGAGCAGCTATGGTTGGTTGTAAGTGTAAAAAAAAAACTTGGTCAATTCAAATTTTTATAATTATTCTTAGGAAAATTGGATGATTTGTTTCCAACCAGATTTTTTTTTTAAAAATAATTATTATATCCTTGAAAAATTTCGATTTAATAAACAAGTTGTGGAATTTTAAAAAGATATAGAATAATTAATAAAACAAAAAAAATATAAGTTAAATATTTTAAGACGCCTTTAAAAAATCATGTTGAAAAATAATGGCAAAGTTAAATGCTTCCATCCCACTTAAATGACGTAAGAATTAGGATTTAGAAAACAAGGTGTTCATTTTTTATTTAATCACATTCAGAGAAACTGTTGTGAGTAATACTCTATTGACAAAGATCAAGGAATTTGAAATTCTCTTTAGTTTTTTGTTTTGTTTTTTTCTTAGAATTTTCAATAAACACATTTCATTTTACAAGTTAGTTCCTTTCCGAACTTTTCTTAGCAATTTTTTCAGCCAAGTTAGTAAGAAAACATGTGCTGCGCACGGGACAAATTCACGTAAATGAAATTGTGATGTCTGTGATTTAAAGAAAATTGTGTCAATCATAACTTTGTGTTAACATCACAATTTTTTTTTTTTTAGTTACTTATATTCAATTCAAATCAATTAATTAAGTTTGTTATGCACGAAAATGAGTAAATAAATAGAGCGGGCTATTGTCGGCTGCCATGTGCATTTACATGTGCTTCTTCATCCGCCTATCTATAATCGTTCTATTTGTTATTAATCATATTTAAGACACCTAATTAAGTTATGAACTATAATTGCTCAATTTTTTTCTCGAATTATATACGATTTCAAAATTTCCATTAATGAAACATTATCAGTTTCAATTCGCATTAGTTTCTCCCTCCTCATTAGTTAGTATATTCGTCGGTGGGGACCAAAGCTATCCAAAGTCCACTACTGGACCCAAAATGCTACCTCAAAAAAAATCAAACCAGGTCTAGAACAAAAATCCAGAACCAAATTTCCTCGCAGTCCAAACAACCTGTCATGAGATGGATGGTTCATTTCTTCCTCTGCCTCACAAATTTTACAAGAGGTATTTCCTTAAACCACAATGCCCAGTAAGGGATCCAATCAGATGCCTGAGTGACATCGTAACAACCCTTCATGAAGGATATAGCAACCTCTCATTTATTTAATATCTCTAAGGTTTTAATTTTAATTGTAGTGAAATAGGGCTTTAAAATGCACCTAATCCCAGAATTAGGTCCATCATACACCATGATTTCATCTTATACCAACCGCCCTATCATCAAACTCAAAATATTTGGATTGAGTACGATACCGGTGTTCCCTACAAGATCTTTTACAAGACCCATATGAGTATATCCTTAGGAAGCAAAGCCCTTTAACTCTGGCAGTGTTTCTCCTTATCTATTTTACTCTCTACCGAGAAGAGACAGTGTGCGGCACTTTACTGGTTATCCGGGAATAACTTGGAGAACCCAGCCTTTCCGGGACTCTGCTCTGTAATATTTTTTCCCAATAGAGGGCTTTCTAATATGAATTATAATCCATTAAAAATTATTTGGTCATTCATATGTAAGTTTATGTTTTAATTTAAATTCAGAGAGTTTAGTGATATAAAAAATAAAAATGGAAAACCAAAAAGAGAGAGCTTGTCGGTAAAATATAACAGAGTACAGAGGTACCCTCATAAAGCTGCCAGTTTGGGCCATCTAGACCTAATAAATCTAAGTAGACCTTTACTTATAACACTCTTAGAATCTATTCAGTGGCAACATGGTTATACCCATAGCAAGGGAATGGGGTATTCCTATGTAGACCCATTCTTTCTCCCACTTTCAACTACAACTTCACTCAACCTTCCTTTACTGCATTCTTTCCTATAGTAATTAAAGAAAATAACGGGAATTTTCAAAAGTAAAAACTTCTCTCAAAAAAGGCTGATTTATTGGTTCTCCTTAGAGGAACTATTGGACAAGATGCTAGCAAAACTTTAATTCAAGCTGTAATTTTTTTCCTACATCAGGTAGAGTGAGGACCCTTTAATAAAAGAATTTGCAGATTTAAGCGGCTTCATGGTATTGTAGTTCTCTAGTGTTGTATTGTTATGGCAAACACTTTTTAATAAATTCTAGATAAGACTAATATTTAGAAGTTATTTGACCTTTTAATAAATAAATAAATGAAACTTTTTGTTGTTACAAACAGACGTTCAAAAGTTGGCTCAGATCTTTTTGAAGTTTTTCACCTCCCAATTTCAGTTGTTCACTTACAATATTGTCAATTCCTTTAGCTTTGCCAGATTTTGTATTCTTGATTGCAGCTGCAACTTTCCATGGTAATATTTCTTCAGCTCTCATTTGTCCTACACTCTGCAAGTACTTCTTATTTTCCAACTTTTCTGGAGATCTGTATAATTCTTTGTAAATTTCAACTATGATATTTAACATTTCCTCTTCATCTTTCATAGCTGTGATAATCCTTCTTCCTACATTTTGCGATTTTTTACATTTCTTTGGACTATTTCGTTTTTGGATCTCCCCATTTAGTTCCTGTACATCTTTTCTAAAAGACCATTCTTTCATCATTTTTCGTGTGGTTTTAGAAACCTCAGCTAATTCTACCTTATCTTTTCCTGGCCTCTTTAATCTTCTTCTCTTATGCATCAATTTTCTTATTTCTTCCGGAAGTTCCTTTTTCTTGCTACTGCAATCACATAAAATCTCTTTGGTGCTCTTAGTAATCGCATTTCCATCTCATCCAAATTCTCCTCGCTAACTCTTTGAATACTTAAATTTTCTTCTGCTTTCTGTGCATAGTTATTTGCCTCTAAATCTGCTCTATTTATTTCATATCTCTTTTCTTTTTGCATGTATATTCTTCTGCCTTCCAACTTAACAATAGCCTTGACTGCTCTATGATCGCTTCCTATATTTATCTCCTCTTCCATATCTATATCTTGTATAATTCTTTTGCTATTTGAGACTATAAAATCAATTTCAGTCTTGGTGCGACCCTCAGGGCTAATCAAAGTCCATTTTCTGTTTATGTTTTTCTTGAAGAAGTTATTCATGATAAATATTCCATTGGCCTTTCAATATTATTCCTAATTCTAGAAGAAATAGTTGTCAGTAACTGTACTCACGTTAGTTTTAGGATCAGATAATGGAATAAGTGATGGGACTGCGCGAACGGATTCGATTCACTGAAACAAATCCAATGGTGGAACGAATTGATTCAAATCCATATTTTTAAATAAAGTCGTTCCAGCAAAATCACATTACTATTATTTAAAATTAAATTTAAGGTTAATTGGATATAGCATGAAAATTTAGTTTTAAACTGAGTTGTGTCTATGTTGAAACAACTAGTGTTTCTAACGCAGCTTAATATTATATAGGTGGCAGAACCATATGTTGTACTTAACTGGGTCTTTTTAGTGGAAAGTTTAAAATTACGTTCACAAGAAATATATATTACTTTCCTGGAAAAATGCTTCAAATAAAAGTTGATAGACAATTATGTGCGTGCAGACGAACTTTAAAGAAAATCGTTACTATAGTAACAGATTATTAGTTTATAGTTCCACTTCCGCTTGATAATACCCAGGTTTCTTTTAAAACGGATTCTGACCGAAATGTCCCGAAAGAAGTGATGAAATAATTAGATATATACATTGGTCAAAAGAACATGAGTTAAGAGTAGATAAAAGGATGTATTATAATAAATTTTAGTTATTGCTCAATTCTTTACTGAAATTCATGGATAGAGATTTAAAATGTGACGAAGAGAACAATAGAAATTTGAGTATCCACAAGTACACTATGAAGCACAAAGCGGTCTCATTCAACATTGTGATTTGCTCAAACATTTTTTTTAGCAAATACATGTGTAAATATTATGTACAAACAAACAAAAAGAGATTTGATTGAATACCAACCAAATAGAGCAAGATTACCATATTATTCAAATTGTCCGTTGATAATAATCTTTTAGGAAATAATTATTTATGTAAAATTATGAAAAGAATAATATTGACCTTTATATGATTCATTTTCAATTTTAAATTAGGTGAAGGTCATAAATTAATATTGAGGAAATATAATACAATTAGAGGAATACGTTCAGTTTGTATAATATGTCCGTACAGTAGTGGATCATTAGATTAGTTTATTTTGCGACCTTCTGCCTTAACCTTATCTTTCTACCGGTTGGTTTCAGATCTCCGATCCACGAAGTACGCGTACATTGTGCGTAAGTCTTGATCATTCTTCGCACACTCTCCTATCCACTCCCTCTCGCTAGTATTTTGTGTTTTTTTATAGTGAAAAATGAAGATTTTTTTGTGTCTTCATTTTGTTAATTAATTATTTTTGCTATTTGTCTTGTACACGGATCGCGAATAGGAATTTATGAATGTGCCAAAATAAAATAACATTCCAATGACAATTTATATAGTTTTTAATATTTTATTGATATTTTTAACTTTAAATAAATTGTCAAATCAAAGTCAACGAAATCTCATGCAGCAAATTGTAGGACAACATATATACACTTTAACCGAATTACAATAAATATTCAATATTATTAACTAATACTATTTTAATGATTTATAGGAAATCCTTTGTTTTTAATGACTTTGTGGAATCGTTTATTCTTCACTGAAATATAATTTTTCGGTCACATTTGGACTTGAGTGCTTCGATTAACTGAACTTTATTTTTAACACGTACAACGCCCTTTCAGCCTTCTTATTATTTCTTCTCAAAGTGCTTTATTGATGTAAATCTGGAGCTTGTGGTGGGGTTGTTAACTGCTTCCGAGCATTGTAGAGTGGTTCAACTCTTCGAGCATGATGTTTGCAACGGTTATCTTTTTTGAAATATAAAATTTTATTTAAGCCCTTGGGCATTTATGCACTAGAATGCAAGTGCTTCTTGAGAAGTTCGAAACAAACAAATTAATCCATCAATCTTTCAATAAATTTTAATTTTTCAACACTTGATTATACCATGTAGCCCCAAACCAATTTTCCTTCACCTTCATGCTTAAGCGTGCAGCTTAAAATCTTCAATTCCATTGTTTCAGAACCCTAGCATTTCCATCAGCACCAAACATTGGGCTTTGTCAACATACACAAAGCTCATCAAAAATTGATGCCAGTGGGTGGTGCTTATTGCGACATTATCTTGACTTAAGGCCGGAACTTTTTATAACATTTCGTACAGTTTGAGTTGTTGCTATGATGTCATAATGCCGTTGTATTTCAGCTAAAGATTTTCATGCACAGATCTTAATATTATAAGCTTTGTCTTGTTATTTCTTGCCAAATTTTCGAAATCAAGTTTTCACGAGAAAATACATTTTGAGTACGGAAAAGTGACTTTTAGACATTGGTCTGTGAGAGTGTTTGTGTAAGTGCTCAGAATAACTCAAAAATGGAAAATCGCAGAAAACTGAAACTTAATATTTCGTTTAAGTTCACTACAGGTTTCGGACAATAAGGTTGTTGGTCGAAATCGGTCAACCGGAAGTACCACTTTACGAAATGGATTTTTTTACTTTCTTGCGTTTTTTCTCGTAAAGGCCACCAACGAATTTTGTTTAAACTATATCTTCCAAGGAGCCCCTGCAGTCCTATCCGGTGATGGACAGTGTTGTGTGTAAACGAGAAAACACTGTCCGGAGGCCGGCAGTGCACTGCGAATGCTCCGGGCTCCAATGACCATAGATGCGCCTTCAATTAAAATAATAATAATGTTTCATACTAGCTACGAATTTCAGTAATTTGAATACTACAAGAAACTATAGGTACTATATCATTATTTTCTTTGATGTAAGATTACTCTTCGTTTTTCTTCTAAAATACACATTTTAATTTACAGTTGAGTTGTATACTCGTACCCCTACGAACCGCGCCCTCCCTAGTCATCTCCCATCTCCTGTCTATTTGTTGCGACGTCTGAAGGTATGTTAACGGTATTTGGCATTTAGACTCATATAGGTTTTTTCCTTCATTTAATTAACTATTCCAGTTTCTAATTCTAATTCTAGTTGCTGAGCCCCTAAGCTCGTAATGCACGTAAGCCCAGAAGTAAATTCATTGTGTTCTCTGGTTTTATCTCTCACCAACTCCCTCTGCGAGAGACAATTTCGTTTCCTGGTTCGGAATCAGTGTTTCCGCTCGACATTTTAGAAACCGTAAACGTCTAATTGCAACCGTTTACAAAAACGTTAAAATGAACATTCATCCTCGTTCTCTCATTTTCCAGAATTTGATTCACTTAAAAAGTGAAGTACTTTTTATTTATCAGTGATATTTTCCGTGATAGCCCTTGTTTCTTTTTGTTGTCATCGACAGTTTTCGTAGACATGAAAAGTGTGATAACGTAGAAAACAGTGTGATAACGTAGACATGAAAAGAGCAAAATCACTTTATACACCACGGAAAATATCTCTGATGCCTTCCAGCACTGCGGACCCAACCATAACTCCTTTTACTTAATCCACTTGAAAGTCATCTTCTATATTATAAGATGGGTGAATCGAAAAATTTTTAACAACTTTTGTTCTACATAAAATGTTGATGGAATAGATTTCACTTCCATTTTTACTTTAAAATTGGGAAAATCCTTAGTTTTGTGGCAATTTCCTTTCGAACTATTAGTTGATCTGCAATTCACAATCAAGTGACTTAAGGAAAATACTAATTACTCGTCCTGTTTAAAATTTAAAGGTCCTTCTGTACACTGAAAAATAAAGCTTGTTTAATTGAGCATACCACTCGAAACCGGATAATGGAAATATTTTGTCAAGGCAAGTTAGTTAATTCACAAAACTTACACCTACATATACTCACACAAAAGCGCGCTCGCGCATACACATACGTTTAGATGCAACAGACTCGTACAAACATATCTATCATTCGCTAAAAACTTTTTTCATATTCATGGGACTTCAAAATATGAGGAAACAAAATAATTGAAAATTCAATTATTAACCCAATTTCAAAAAAGCTGACCAATTTCAGACGTTGTCGCCCACGTTCAGGATATCTTGATAAACCTTGTGATATGAAGAAATCCAAAGAATGAAGAAATCCAAAGTAAGACTATCATGAAAAAACTTTGATATTATCCAGCCCTGTGGACTCTATGGGTACAACCAACTCCCCTTTGCTATGATGACCCTCTTTGAAAAATTATTGCAGTTTTTCTGACTTAGATTAGATTAGAATATGCGGTGGATCCCATTCCTCTAGTACTGCAGACAATTACAAGCTTGTTACGCCTACCCTTGTAGGTCTAGAATAAGAAATCTCTCCTAGTCGAGGTTGAGAGCAATGTGCCAAAAATTTCATAGCGCAATTTAGCGGGTGCAATACGTTCAAATAGCAGTTGCGATGTCGTTTCCTCTTCCTCCCAACTCAGTCTACACCCAAAGATTCTGAGCAGATTATTCCAACCTTGTTAATGTTTATTGAACCAAATGCCTCTGAAAAGGCCTGCCATCAGACCAATTTGGTTCTTAACAATATAGAGGGTCTCTTTGATTCTCTTATTCTTATTTAAGTATTGTTTTCACATACAATTATTTGTTTTTTTATAATATTAGTTCAAGTAGTTTTGAAAGAAGGTAAATCAATAAAAGTTAAGTTTAATTTTTAAATTGTATCATAATTAAGTTTGCCGTTTATTAAAGAGAATAATTCTATAAACAAAATTCAAAACATTTTCTGAAATATTTAAAAAACTATCAATGCCATAATAATATATTTATTTGGTAATTTGTTTGTTTTCATAATGTTTATATTTTGTTTAGAATTCACAAAGTAATAACCGGTGGTCATGGGGATATTCAGGTAGTGAGTGGTATGGGTATTTAAAACATTTAATATTATAACAATGATACAACCACATAACAGTTTCATTTCGATCATAAATATTGTACAAACAACCTTTTGTCAAAACATAATGTTGTGGAAACGCTTAATTTATTTGAAAAAAAAAAAAAAACAGCTATGCCAACGCAAGTCGAGGCTGTCTCTCACGCAAATCAACCCAACCTTGTAACACTTTAAAACTGAAATTAATTAATTTTTTTTTTTTTTAATTCAGTCGAACACCTTTTTAACTATTCTATATGTTAATAGCCAACTGTTTATAATCTTATTATATCTCTTTATAACTAATTCAATCGTCATAGTTAAGTTTAATAACCATATTCATAGCTAAGTTTTAAAAAGCTTAGATAAAAAAATAAATTACATGAGTATCTTCAGGATAGTCTTATAAATCAGAAATAATATAGGTTTAATAAAATTAATATTAAATTTAAGAAAGTAGTCTTATACAATAAATTTCGGATCATTTCATTCATACTTGATTAGGCAGATATAATGAAGAGGTAATAATCAAGGATAGATGTATATATGTATTACAAAGTCACTAAATGAGTTTGTACTGTTAAATACAGATAGTGGAATATAATAAAATAATAATTTATTTCACCTCTATTATACAATACAAATAGACAGATACAAATACAAATAAATAAACAAATAGGAAAAAAAAAATTTGGGGTAAAATGATCGAATAAAAGGCCTGATTCACGAAATAGGTCTTCAGTATCTTCTCGAATGGTCTTAATCCATTTTTCTCGCTGAAGAGGAACTACAATATATTGAACAAATTTGGATCCCATAATCAGATACAAATGCTTGCAAAGTACATGTTAGCTCTGGGAATTTTTAATTCTGGTATTATAAATATAAGTAATGGAAGGGATTAGCTGGACTTGCAATGCGGCGGACCCGGGTTCGAGCCGTCCGGTGATTGACAGTGCACTGAGAAGGCTCCGAACATTGGGATAGCTATATGGGCCCAGAAGGGCTTTGGATAGCATAGGGCTTGGTCTCTCCTCACTGTTAATTAAATAAAAAAAAATATGAGTCTGTGGCAACATGGATAGAATTGAGTACTGTTTTTAAATGTGAAGACAGCAAGGTCGAATAGATAGATACAAGAGGGTAAAGTCACTATTCATAATTGTTGTGGGGGTTGGTTCCGGAGAGCTGGAAAGCCTCAGAGACATTTTCCGTGATAGCCTGCTTCAATTTGTGGTCATTTACCGGTTTCGGGTGTTCGTCCATTTTCAGGATGCGTTTGTCAGACAGTGTGATAACACAGACTTGCACAGAGCAAATTCAGCTTACACACTCATTGAATCTCACTCACTTTTTGAAACACTTTGATTGAAACAATTAAACTCACTGAAATTGCTCTGTGCAAGTCTGTGTTATCTCACTGTCTGACAAACGCATCCTGAAGATGGGCGAACGCCCGAAACCGGTCGATGAACACAAAATGAAGCAGGATCTCACGGAAAATGTCTCTGATCACTATTCATGACTTCCTTAAAATGTGTTTTGTTTTTTGCCTACGATTTTTTTTGTTTTTACAATATGCTCACCTACATACATATTTATATAACAGATGCTGAATACATTTGTACTTTCTCTCAATTAATATAAGAGGAATTATTCTCACAGGATCAAATTTAAGTCAATTGAGGTGTCGCGGAATTGAGTTACCCTGAGTATGAAAAAATGTTTTTGCAAATGTTCAGTTTGAGTGAGTGAGACTGATTTTGTATGAACAAAATGTAACTCGAAAAATCGCAGAAAGTTCAGACTTGATATTCCGCTAGGTACCATCACCAAAATCTATCAACTGGAAAATGCGAGTTTAATGAATTTTTATTTTCAGTTCCTCGCAAAAATGGCACACACAACAATTCTCTTCAACCTTTGTACAATATCTACATCATAAATGCCTAGCACCTTTATTTGAAGCATTTTTCTAGGGAAATTGGATTTTTTTGGGGGATCCCGAAGAAGCAGTAACGTTAAGCTTACCTTTAAACTATCATTCAGTAGAATGTATGATTCTATCAGCTATATAATTTATTAAAAGATACATTAATGTGTATTACTAGAATCCTAAATTCAAAGAAAATTTGGTTAATCAGGAAAAATTGAGTTTAGGAATTTTTGCGTAATCTAAAACGTTAAATTTCAAATTTTATGTAAGTTCGTGAGTTGAATGTATTGTGGTCCTCTCTTGTTGACTACCATATAATCACTTCAACTAATTATCTGCCTTGGGTAGATACTGCATTCCAAAACCTCACGTTTGGGAATAAGTAAAAAGAGAAAATTTGTGAGTGTTTCACACCAGATATTTGAAATTAGTAAATAATTTGATAAACAGCCAAAAACATCAGGCTTTATGTTTTGGCAAAGATTTTACGAACATTTTAACTAATAATTAAGAAGGCATTTATTATTATTGATGTCCTAATTCCTTTTCTTCATTCTTTTATTATCAAGGGAGCCGTAGCTCTAGTTTTACTGTTCAACTCTGTATAATATTTATCATAATTTAACATTCTATGTTATTATCCGTTAGAAGAGGATGGAAGACTATTTATTTAGTATCGTTTAAATACGAATGACAGTTAAAATTAGTGAGGCGGCAATTCTATTCATGTCAGTTTACTATATTTGTATGTCGTTCTTGCCAACTAATATAGCAATATCCACTTTTTGAACGCACACTAAAGTAGTATTATATTTATAAAATCCCTGTAAGTACAAAAAGTATTAAACATCTAAATAAATCACTTAGGAACATGAGTTTCTCTTTTTACTGCAGGAAGCTTTATTTACTGGAAGGATTTATTTACGTAAGCAACGATATCCGCAAAATGAATAGAACCGCCTCTGTGAACGATGTAGACATCGTAATGACAATCGAAGGCCTGCTAACAGATCCATTCAGCGCATATTTCACCCTTTGATAGGTAGAACTTGTTCTAAGGATATGCGCGTGTTAGAGAAAATATTACGTACTTCAACCCGCCACTTGTCTTACCCAAGTTTCACCTATTACCGTCTGAAAATTGCAACTGCTATTCTAACGAACATATTCGACGGTTAATAAATTATAAAAACAATAAGTTTAGCAAAAGAAAAAAGTTTAACTTCCGGATATCTTAAAATAGATATTTTTAAAATTTATATAATCTTAACAAAGTAAAAAAAAATCTGGTGTGAAACACTCACACAACTTTCTCTTATACCAGTTTTCAAAATTGTAATTGATAAATTTTATAGTTTGTGTACCAAATTTAATTAAATTCGTTAGAGATTTTATGGAGAAAATCACAAATACTGTTTAGTAAAACCACACACTTCCGGTTTACTAATTTTCTTGAAACTTGGAATTTTGGCCATCTATTTATTTCTAATTAATATTATTTACATGATAGAATTGTGTAATAAACTGAAATAGCTCTTCAGTGGACAACCTAACCCCACCCTTCCTCAAAAGTGTCCTTAAATGCATTTTTCCAGAGAAATATTTCTAATAAAAATTGTAGATCCTTGTATGTGTAGTTGATATAGCAAGTTTAAAGAAAATCGTTGGAGGTGTTTTAGAAAAATAGTAAAAAATTGAAAAATACTTTTCAGTAAAAACGTACTTCCGGTCATCCGATTTTTTCAAACTAGGAATTTCAACAACATATTTAATTTTAATTAATATTATTTAGCTGATAGAATTGTGTAATAAACTGAAATAGCACTTTAGATGAAAACCTAACCCTACCACTACCCCAAAAGTGCCTTTAAATGCATTTTCCCGGAGAAATGTTACAAATAAAAATTGTAGATCCTTGTATGTGTAGTTGCTATATCAAGTTTAAAGAAAATCGTTGGAGCTGTTTTTGAGAAAATTGCAATAAAATGAAAAAAAACCATTTAGTAAAATGGTACTTCCTGTTGAGTAATTTTGACAGACAACCTACTGTTGATCCAATGGTGATAGCCAAACGGAATATCAACTTGAACTTTCTGCGGTTTTTTGTTTTTGAGCTATGCTGTTCACATACATACAGACCATTTGCTAAAAACCTCTTTTTTGGACTCAGGGGACGTCAAAATGGATATTTCCGGTAAAAACTCGATATCGAAAATTTGACACAATTACAATACTTCCTCTTCACTAGAGAAAGTAAAAATGATTCATATCAAAGTGAAATTGCAAAAAAATGTTTAGAGAAGTTCTGCAGCAATACAATGTGTTCATATTAAGTTTCTCTTTTTAGTTAAAAATCCCACAATTACGTTCTCTCATTCCCATAAATAGCCATATTTTACTAAATTCAATTGAAAAGAAAGAAATGTTTAACATATTAACTAAAAATTAACTTTCAACCTATTATGTAGAACATGTAAATCGTAATAAATAAAATTGTATATAATGAGATCATTTATTTCAATTAAAATGGTCACATAAAACAAAAGAAAGGTTTGGGAAAAATAGAGAAACGTATGCGAGTAAAAAGTTAGAATAGAATTTTTAAAGATACTGGAAACTATAAAGATTTATTTGAAATTAATTCTGTTAATTTTTAGAATTAATTAGTCGAACAATATTAACTGCTACAGAAATAAAATGTTCCGATTTTTTTGAATTTTATTTTCACTGGAAATTAATGTTTCAATAGCTACTAAAAGTAAAAAAAGTGTTTGTAGGTGTCCATGTATCAACGAAATAACATGAAACATTGCAGGAAGCTTAAATATGATCTTCCGTTTAGGTACCACCAAAGATAGGATTTTTTACCATTATGAGCGTTTTTCTAATTACTGAACTAGAAATGAACATAAGTGATTTTTTCCCGTTCAGTTTCCGCCTTATTTATCAAAAAATGCTCACACGATTATTATCTTTAAATTTCTTATACAAACTACAGACATATGGCCGTAATACTTTTGTTTTAAACGGTTTAAAGGAAAATTGGTGTATGGGATTTTTTGAGAAAGTTGTGATGTTATTCATTCCCCAATATTGTCATTTCATTAGAATTTTCACTTCTACAATCTATATCATAGAGAGATTATTAGATAGATTAGATTACAGATAGACTATAATAGTGTGTATAAAAAAAAAATGCCCGTTTTTTTAACTAAAGATTTACTATGGACTTTAAAACTCATTTACATATGTCTGCCCTGTTTATAAATCAGGGCCGGTTCAAATTTGTGTGTAACAACAAAATTTGCTTTGTGCAAAACTATGTTATCACATTGTTTTGACAAAAACATCCGCCCATCTGATGATGGGCGAACTCCTGAAACCAATCGATGACCACAAATAGAATGCTGGTTATCAAAGGAAATATCTCTGATAAAAGAGATATGTAGTATAGTGCCGCATGAACTTACATATCTACAGGGCGACAGATGAATGATACTCGTCAAATTCTATCAAAAAAAAAAAAAAATCTATCTGACAAGCGTTTCTACAAAAGAATAGTGATGTATGATGAGAAGTGGTTTACTGGCAAAACTCAGTGACAGGTGGTCAATGGTTGGATTACGGTCAAACGGTATTCCAGTTAAGGTAAGAAAGCAATTTGAGAAAAAGGCAATGTTATGCGTTTTTTTCTGGAACTATGAAGTAGTAATTCATCATTAATTATGAAGTAATATGTTTATACAAGTGCGGTAAGCTATTTTAAAGAAAAGCCTAATGTCTTCCCAGAAACCCCCCACAAATATTTAGTTGTAAAGATTCTTCATATAAAAGTGATAGCCACTTATGTGTGTTAAAGCTCGACAACTTAGTTCTGGCACCCAAACGGCCTCTTAATTTCCGCCCATTCCCTAAGCTTTCTAGTTGATGTGACATCATTCGACTCCGCCCACAGATTTCAAAAACTAAGTTGCCGAGCGGCAGCGTACAAAAGTAAAAAAAAAAATTGTTGGAGCCATTTTAGAAAATATCCCGAAAAACTAGGGAAAAAAAATATTCGTAAAAATTATAGGGTATTTTTCCGTTAGCCGGGCGCAAGTGAAAAAGTGTTGTTTCGCTCGGGAGCCAAGTCGAAGCGAATGACAAAACAGTAACGGAATAAAGTCGAAAACGTTCAACTATAAACAAATATTAATTAATAGTAAGCAAAACAAGTTCAACTATAAACAAATATTAATTAATAGTAAGCAAAACAAGTTCAACTATAAACAAATATTAATTAATAGTAAGCAAAACAAGTTCAACTATAAACAAATATTAATTAATAGTAAGCAAAACAAGTTCAACATAAACAAATATTAATTAATAGTAAGCAAAACAAGTTCAACTATAAACAAATATTAAATAGTAAGCAAAACAAGTTCAACTATAAACAAATATTAATTAATAGTAAGCAAAACAAGTTCAACTATAAACAAATATTAATTAATAGTAAGCAAAACAAGTTCAACTATAAACAAATATTAATTAGTAGTAAGCAAAACAAGTTCAACTATAAACAAATATTAATTAATAGTAAGCAAAACAAGTTCAACTATAAACAAATATTAATTAATAGTAAGCAAAACAAGTTCAACATAAACAAATATTAATTAATAGTAAGCAAAACAAGTTCAACTATAAACAAATATTAATTAATAGTAAGCAAAACAAGTTCAACTATAAACAAATATTAATTAATAGTAAGCAAAACAAGTTCAATGAGTAGCAACTATAAACAAATATTAATGAATTGTAAACACTTTTTCGCTTTTATGCTTTATCGCTTTTTCAAGCTTTATCGCTTTTGACAAAAACCTTGTCATCATCAGATGCGGTTAGTATAGAAAATCAAGTTTAAGCTTCTTGTTATTTTACACTTTTGAAAAATTTTATTCCACATACCAGCTGACACATATACAGATTGTTCGCTAAATATATATTTTTTTTTTCACTTAGGGAATCTCAAAGTATATATTTGTGGTACGATATACTACTATACAAACATTCAACTATATAAATTTGATACGATTTCAATACGTCTTCTTCATAAGAGAAAGTAAATCTAATTGGCTTAAGCAGAATATTTTAAAAATTAAAACATCTTAAACAATAAATATTTACAATATTTTAGAATAGAATTTGTTTAATTATTGATAACAAATCAACAATGCGGACCTAGAATTATCTAATTAATAAACATAAACAGATTTGTTGTTTAATGATTAAAATAAACTTTCTATTCAACAGAGTGTGATTGATTATTGGGATGTGGTCTGTTTCAAATTAGATGAAAATTTATTACACTCTGGTGCTGACGATTTTTTCTTCATGACTGAAAATGCACTAAATTACTATTTATTAAGTATTGTAAAAGAAATAACGAAGGCTTAATTTAGCGCACAAGACATGTTCAATAGTTAATTAACCAAAAAAGAATGACTGCAAAAAATAAGTTAACGCTGGTTCTCTGGTGTTGATAAGGCGATTTTTAATAACTAAGACCAAATTGGTGACTTCTTCATGATTTTTATTCTTAATAAAAAACTAGACCTTTCTGTTCAAAGAAGGTCATCTTCAGCACAAATACCTAACTACGATTCCATTTTTTATAATGACAATAATTTATTGGTTTATATTACATATACGTATATATGTATAAATGGTGTCCTTGTCAAACAACAACCATGATAATATGTATAAAATATTATATAAATAGATTAATATCTAAATAAACAATGACAATCAACAACAACAGAAATAAATAAATAAATAATGAATTAAATAATAAATTTAACATATTCCCGACTAAGTGGAAACGTTGTGTTTGTGCCAAATTTTCGAAATTCGTCCCAATCTAAGGGGGCCTGCTATCTGCCTGGATTGGTTGCTTTTTCACCCCGGTCATCTCTGTGTGTATGTCCTGGACAAATGAATAAAATGTGAAATTTAAAGAAAATTGTTGTGGTGGTTGGTTCCGCAGAGCTGGAAAATATCAGAGACATTTTCCGTGATAGCCTGCTTCATTTTGTGGTCATCGACCGGCTTCGGGCGTTCGCCCATCATCAGGATGTTTTTGTTGAACAGTGATATTTCATAGACCTGCAGAGAGCAAATACAGTTGATACACTAGGAGTGTATCATACATACTGAGTGTATCAACTATATTTGCTCTGTGCAACTCTAAGTTATTACACTGTTTAACAAAAACATCCTGATGATAGGTGAACGCCCGAAACCGGTCGATGACCACAATATGAAGCAGGCTATCATCACGGAAAATGTCTCTGATTAAAGAAAATTGGTCATTTTGTTTATAATTTTATTAACAGAAGTAAGAGAATATCTTGTGAGTGTATCACTTCATATTTTTTTCAATGTTGAAGTGTTTGTTAGCATTAAATTCTTGGTATCACTCTAAGAATAAACGACTTTTCTTTCTTATTTTTAAAAATGTGGAATTGTAAACTTTGGATTTCCTATTATTTATTACACCAATAAAATTATACTACCGTGCAAACCTTGTTTAAAGAAATAATTTTCACAAATTATATCTTGTTATATTGTATTTACACATCTTTTATTGCTTTTCCTACTTACTACCTGGTAGAAGTTATATATCACGGAAATAGCTTTCGGGCCCTACACAAGGTTACTGAACTTCAGGTAAAGGTGTTACTACTTTAAATCTATTTGTCCTTATTTATAATTGCTATTACTTATTTCAAAAGTACTTAAACTACAAAGGTATATTAACAAAGGTATAAAAGCTAACTTCTCACATTACAAAAAAAACACAAATATTTTTCTATTATTTTACTAGTATTATCTCGCAGCAGTTTGTACCTGTTTCCTTTATAAGCTTACAAAATTACTATTCTTTTATTTGTTATGTTCAAATCCTGTTATGAACAAATTAGTTTTTAATAATATATCAACAATAACGGTGGTTTTTTAGTCCACTTGGTTGTTAGCCAGAATATAGTGGTTCACAGAATGCTTTCTGCAAATTACCATTGCATGCTATTTAGAGAGAGAGCAACATTTAAGAATTTTTTGCTTCTTATTTAGCGAAATTTAGAGATCTAGTTGTACCAGAATTAGTTTCTGTTTTTGTCAAATTCTGAATCAGAAACTTGAGGGATATTTATAAATTGGACACTTTCAATAAAATAAAAAAATCTGGTGTGAAACACTCACACAACTTTCTCTTACTCCAGTTCTCAAAATGATAATTGACAAATTTTATAGTTTGTGTACCACAATTTAATGAAATTCGTCGAAAACTGAAAAAACTGTTCAGTAAAAGCGCACTTTCGGTTTACTAATTTTTTTGTAAACCGGAAACTTGGAATTTCAGCCATCTATTTATTTCTAACTAATTATGTTTGGATGATAGAATTGTATAATCAACTAGGATAGCACTTGGATGAAAATCTAACCCCACCCCTCCCCTAAAAGTGCCTTAAAAGAATTTTCCCAGAGAAATGTTTTAGATAAAAGTTGTAGATCTTTGCATGTTTAGTTTATATACGAAGTTTCATAAAAATCGTCGGAGCCATTTTTGAGAAAATTTGAAAAAGTGAATAAAATCATTTAGTAAAAGTGGTAAAGTAAACGCACTTCCGGTTATCCGATTTTTTTCAAACTCGGAATTTCAAACACATATTTAATTCTAATTAACATTATTTAGATGACAGAATTGTCTAATAAACTGAAATAGCACTTTAGATGGAAACCTAACTCCACCCCTCCCCAAAAGTGCCCTTCAATGCATTTTCCCGGAGAAATGTTTCAAATAAAAGTTGTAGCTCTTTGTATGTGTGGTTGATGTTTAAAGTTTAAAGAAAATCGTCGGAGCCATTTTTGAGAAAATCGCAAAAAAGTAAAAAATCCAACTAGTAAAGTGGTACTTCCGGTTGAGGAATTTTGACAGATAACGTATTGTCAGATCCCACGGTGATGCCTAAACGGAATATCAAGTTTTAACTTTCTACGGTTTTTCGTTTTGAGCTATGAATGTTCCACTACATACATAAATACACACACACACACACACACCACACCACACACACACACGCGGACACACACACACACACACACACACAACACACGGACACACACACACAACACACACACACCGGACCCACACACATTCACACAGGGACCATTTGTTAAAACCACTTTTTGGATCAGGGGACCTCAAAACGGATATTTCCGGTGAAACTGATATTGAAAATTTGACACGATTACAATACTTCCTCTTACTAGGAGTAAGAGAAAGTAATAAAATGGTCAGAGGAATGGAATATTGTCCCCCCGAAATCGCTACTATTTTTTTTTTTTTCACTTTTTTCGCGATTTCTCTAAAAAATGGCTCTATTTTCTTCAAAACTCATAAATAATCTATGTATATTCGCGTTATCCCTTATTCTGGATAATTAATTGTTGGGAATTCCGCTGAACACAGATTTTTGAAAAGTACTTTGTATTGCTATTTTGAAAAGTATATTGCTATTTTTTGAAATACCATACCGTTTTCTTGCCGCCATCCACTACTCAAATCCCTCATTTAGCGCTTCCTAGGCCAGCCTCGTTTCCTCCTTTCTGTTGGGGTAAAGTTGAGGATTTTTCTTGGGCCAGTGATTTTTTTCATCCATCCGCATTAGGTGACCATACAACTTTCATATTTTAGTCTCTATACCATATGGAATGGTCTTGTGGATAACAACTTTCTTCCTAATTTCAAAGTTAGAGATTCATTAGATCCTAGAGATACTACAACATCTTCAAAAGTCCAATTCCAGGGCAAGGAACCTATTTTTTTGCTATTCTAGGTAGCGTCCTGTTTTCTGCTGTATATGTGGCTACACTTTCCACGAATAAGTGGTAAATCTTTTTCTTGATCCTCATTTCTATTTCCTTACTCCAGGGGTGGCGTTCATTGAAATTATTACTCTCTATCATTAATTTTTTTTTTTTTTTTGGTCAATTTCTGCCTCACTTGTTTCTCTGTATTCGGCAGACAATACTTTCAACTCATTGCTGACATTAGAGTCCAGTCACCTATTTCAGTGGCTCGGCAAGAGCCTTAAATAACATGTACTTATCCACTTTTTTTGATAGCTTTTAATCCCCATCAGGAATACGTATCTATTAATTTCCTGAACATTTATCTCATGTCACCTGCATTCGACGCTTTTATTTGCCTTTAATATTGGAAGGAATGGATAAACTCATCCCCAGCAGCACGTCAATTTTACAACAGAAGCGTTTCCAGTCTTTGAGCGCTTGCTCCACATATATATTAAAAAGAAAAGAGTGTTGACAGCAGCTCTGCTTCATTCTTCTGTTTTTCTGGTAAAATTCCGGGAGTTCCATCCTCTTGTACTTACCGTTGCACTTATGAAACCAATTACTCTAAGGGGATACCTTTTAGTTCCTAAATTATTAAGAGGTTTCCATAATTCGTTTAGCTGTTCTTAGATCTCCAAAAATCATATGTAGTTCCTGGTCAGAGGCTAGTCGTTTCTCAATTAATATTTTAAGGCTAAATATACGGTCATTGCGTGATCTACGCGCTCAAAAACCTGCTTGCTCTTCGTTAATTACATCATCGTTAATTCTTTCTCAAGCCTTCATTTAAAGACCCGCCTCTATACCCTGCTAAGGAAGCTTGTTACTGTAATCCCCTATAATTGGAGCAGTCATTTCTCTGAGTCTTTTTAAAAATCGTGTTATAAATCCTTCTACCATTCGCTGAGAACTTCCTTTCCCTGTAAGTTTTCAAGCTGACATAACGCAAGCTGAGTTTTCCAATATGCTGGTCCCCGCTTTTATTAACTCCTATATCTAATATAGTTACATATTATACATATATAAAAAAGAGCCTTTGACGCAAAGTCTGTGAAGTGCGAATGTATGCCAGACGGCGATTTTTATTGTGGGGTCATGTGGTAACCACGCTATGATTTCCTCGTCATTTAGCTCTGGCTTTCGCTATCTAGGTTCGCTACCAACTCTAGTTTATCTTTTATTTTCACGATTCTAGTTCAGCAACGTCTGTGCCCACACGGGAATCGAATTTCGAATTCTCGCACCAAAGGCGAGTGCGCTAGCCATTAGATTAATTGTTTGAAACATTTTTGTCAATCAATTTTATTTAGGAGGCCCTGTGAGATCTAAAAAGGTTTTATGTAACGATTCTTGCAAAAAAAAAATAGTATTGCTAACGACATTAGAAAAATTTGCAGAAAAAGACAAATATTGTTCTTTCATGGACACCTCAAGAAACAATAATAAATTGAAGGAATTGAATACAAAAAATATTGAGACCTTGTCGATACGGAGACATAACAAGTTCAGTTGTAAAAAAGTTGATATACATATCTAATATTACACTAGCGAGCAGCCTTGATCGCTCTCTACGAAATAACTTGTTGCTATTGTATGGTACAACAAAACACTGTTCACTTATTCTACAGCTGTATAGACACAATCATGCGGCCATTGTTATTTACCAACATGAATTTAAAATTTATTTTATAAATGGCATAAGTAATTTTTTACTTTTTCTGACTTCTATTAAGGGGAAGTGTTGCTATGTATCAAATTTTCGAAGTTGAACTTCACCGGAAATATATATGTTTTGAGTCCGCTGAATACGAAAAAAATGTTTTTAGCAAATAATCTTAAATTCCTCATTGCATTATGTATGTTATAGTTAGAGTCCGAAAGTATCCGAAAGTCGTCGAGTATATAAACGTTCAAAATATTGTAGACAGTAGAAAGATTACATACAGCAATAGTTCTTAAGAAAAATACAGTGTTTACAAAAGACAATTCTTTCTTAAAAAACCATTTCATTATAAAATAAATTAAACCAAGCAATCTTCCTAAACCTATCTGATATAAAGTCTTAGCTCTGGACATCGTATTCTGCTATAGCTCTGAATAGGCACTCATTTCGATGTTCATGTTATTTTGGTCGACCTATAATAGAAACATACACACTTTTATAAATAGACCTTCAGAGGAAAGCATGAGGACATCACAATTTTTGGATTAATATTTCACATGTACGCGAAGTTTCAAAAAAAAAAAAAAAAATCTGGTGCGAAACACTCACATATGCAGTTAATACAATGTAAAAATCATCAAATTTTCTATATACTTAGATATTTTTACTTAATCTTAATGTTAATACAGAGGTGTGCCACAATAAACCTTAATGTTAGTAGCTGGGAGCCACCTAAACGGAATATGAAGTTCCAGCTTCCTGTGATTGTTCATTCTTGGGATATTTTATTCCTACACGCTCAGACACTCACAGAGACACGCAGACCATCGCTAAAGACTTTTTTCCCCAATAACTTCAAACAAAATTTCAACTATTGGTATTCGGATAAATTGGCCATCTTCAGAATATTTGCCACAATCATTGAAGGAATCCTTATGTATGGTGCAGACACTTGGACCATCACATAGAAAAACCTTGCAAGATTAAGAGTGGTGGAAATGGATTATTGAAGAAAGTGGCTAAAGAAAACAAGATGGGATAGGATAAGCAATGATATTATCAGACAGGAAATGGAAGTGTCAGGAAAAATTGAAAGAAGAAAGATCAGATGTTATGATCACTTAGAAAAATACCCCCTGTTAAGATGGCCACCAGTAATTAGGAAGTGGATTCCGGGAAGGAACAGGAGAAATAGACAATCAAGAAGGTAGGAGGATAATATTGAGGAGTTGTTGGCTGTCAGAGATTTAGGATACGATGAATGGCATGGTAAACAGATATGGAGGGAAGGTTTGCCTTGACAATAACCCAGGAAAAAGGAAAAGCCAAGAAAAGTAAAAAAAAAAAAAAAATTTAAATATTAAGGAAAAGGATCGTGAGTTTCGGTCTTTTTTTGAAAAAAATAAAAAAACTTAAATTCTTGCCAACGTTTCGACAAATATATTGTCTTTTTCAAGGCATAATAAATAAAAAAAAATAATAACTATTAAATAATCTTTAAAACATATCAAAACTTGAAAACTTATGTATAATTTTGTAAATAAAAAGTTGAGAACACCTGCTACTTTTATTTACTTAACTTAATTACTTTTATTTACAAAATTATACATAAGTTTTCAAGTTTTGATATGTTTTAAAGATTATTTAATAGTTTTTATTTTTTTATTTTTTATGCCTTGAAAAAGACAATATATTTGTCGAAACGTTGGCAAGAATTTAAGTTTTTTTATTTTTCTCAAAAAATGACCGAAACTCATGATCCTTTTCCTTCATACAAGCAACGGTCGAGAAGAATCTTCTATATTTAAATATTTTTATTATTTCCTAGCTCTAGGTGGGGAGGCAGCGACTTTTCCCAAGTCGCTATAGTTAGTGCCAGACAACTTTATATTTCCAAAAAAACCCGGTAATTTCTGGTTCAATAAAAATAGCAAGAGATAATGAAATTCTATAAGTGAATTATTGGATATGATGAAATGTCGATTGATGGTTTGTCCCTTAGCTGCAAAATTGGTACACATCAGCAAGGTGTTGGTTGAGGATGACGTCGTCATTTATCACCGGCCTGAAATTCTTATCTAATATCATCTATAACAACTAACAAACAGAAGTCATCATTAGGTAACTCAATGAAACTTCAATTTTATTTTCATTTAGAAGATGTAACATGATATTTTTCTTGTTTTTTTTTTTTTTCTTTTTTAGTTTTATAATTATAGTTAAACAATTTTATTTAAACTTGAAGAACTTGAACTTTCTTAAACACAATTTAATAAGTTTAAATAGGACACTTAACGTAAGATATAAATGGAATGATACATATTTGTTCTGGAAAGTCGATGTGCATGTATAATTTACAGCCTAGACCAGAAGAGAGAGCTACCATCAAACCCCAGATATTTTGAAAAACTATCGTCATAGAATTCTCATTATCTTGTAAAATCAACTTTTTTCTGTAAAAATGTTCACATGTAAAGGGATAAGTTTATAGAAGTGAGGTTGCCGTGCAACGTTTAAAATCGAGTCAGCCGTTTTCGTGAAAATTACTAGTATTACAGTACAATCTGGCTGTACATCCGGTTAACCAATTTTCTTAACATTTTTGGAATTCTAGGAATATATTTAATTTATCTTAAGATAATTAGGTGTAATTGCCTAATTCACAAACTGGGCGATTTTGTTGCCTAATTCATTGTAATAGGCAAAAAGGAATACGTTAAACAATACCAAATATATCATAGATAAAAGAAATGTAATGTACTTCTCTTGAAGTTATATACATAAGTAATTCAATTTTTTTTTTTTTTTAATTAATATATACAAGTTATTTAACAGGACCTGCCAGAATGACAGGCAGGATTACACACATAATATTTTTGAATCATAGCATTTATTGGTACAGTCAATAAACATATACACGTATAAACGGAATATCAAGTTTTCTTTTTACGATTTTTCGTTTTTGAGATATTTTGTTTACACAGACACAGACAGACACACTTACACAGACATTCCCCTTACAGGTTATTCGTTTCTGTGAAAATTCTGGCACCTTCACCCACCAATAAGAGAACATCTTACGGCAATTAAGAGAAAGTTATAATATAATTGTCGTATTATTATTAGCGGTGCAGTTTAAGCAATATTTCGTAACTTTACAAAGTCTATTTAGTTACGGTAGAGTGAATGTCATAGATGAGCAAAAAACAAATTTCATCACATTGCGCTAATAATCAGCCATCTGGAACGGTTCTTAAAATTATTTCCCTTGACAGGTTGTTCAATATGTTTCCACAATAACACAACTAGTTTCGAATTATTAGTAATAATAGTTTCTTATTATTAGCAAATATTGAATAGAACAGAATATTAATTTATTTGAGTTGTAGCACTTACCATCCTCTACCAAATACAGTTGGGTTTAGGGCCCATATGATTCCAAAAGAAACGAAAATAAGCTGAAATAAATATAAATTTATAATAAATATATAATAATATAGTAAACTAATCAAACAATAATACATTTGTTAAACTGCTGGCAAAAAAATTTTTGCTGTCATTAATATTCTACAAATAATATAAGGTGGAATGAATTTAGGCTATGCCCTAGAAGCAAGCGTCCAGTGGATTCCATGCGCTATTTTACCGTCTTCCATGTGACCAATGTCGTAGCTTCCAGACAAGTGACGACTAGGATGAAAACTGAATAAGTGTACGAATAATGTTTTTCATGGAGAACAGTGCTTGGAAATTGATTAAGGAGCTTGATATGAGGCAAAGTAAACCTGATATTTTAAGAAGTCGCCATCAATTATGAACATCAATAAATGTCAAGTCATTTCGTTTTCTAGGAAACGGAATAATGTGGATTTCTCCTACACCATCCAGGGTAATCTCCTGGATTGCGTTACAAACATTAGGGACCTAGGAATCAAACTAAGTGCTAATCTTAGATATGCAACTCATATTGACTAAACTTGCAAAAGAGCTTCCAGGATGCTGGGGTTTGTGATCCGGAATGCAAGAGAGCTCGAAGACCCTAAAGCAATCTTGGCGGTCTATACGTCATATGTTAGAAGTATTTTAGAATATGGTTCACTGGTGTGGAACCCATATACAAAGAGCGACGTGGATAGACTGGAATGTATACAAGGGCGATTTGTCAGATATTACATAAGGAAGTTCCCCCACGTTAAATTAGACATTGATTCCTTAGAAATAAGGAGACTGAAGACTGATCTATTATTTCTTTATAAACTGATCAACAATACAATCTGTTCAGAACTTCTGGCTGATATTCCCTTCCATGTATCTCCCATCCACTTAAGACATTCCTATACATTTGAGTTCCTCATCATACCACAAACCTATTCTTTCACATAAACATTCTGTCAAGAATATGCCGGGAATGGAATGAACACATCAATAATAATTTGGACTTTTCAGTGAAATTGTCATATTTCAAAACATTATTAAATGAAATGAAATGAAGTTTTACCTCTGTAAACAAACTGTTTTATATATATTTATATTGTAATTGTTTACACCACTGTTTTATTGTTGTGTTTTAAATGTTACTGTTTGACTTACATTATTTATTGTAATGTACAAATTTAATTCATGTTATGATTTCAACCACATGGCACAGGCTGTTTGTTGTTGAAATAAAAAATAAAAAAATAAAAAAAAAAAAATAAATAAATAAAAATTAGGGGCTGACCTTTATAATGAGCTGAGAGCTGATTGCAATAAATTTGTTGAATATTGCACAATGTTACCATCAACGATCGCTTTTATTCGACCGAACTTATTATACAGTACTACTAATTTCCAGGAACCAGTATCCTGTCGAAGAAAGACTTTTTTATGACATTGAGAAAAGATAAGTAACTGAATATTGGGAATTTATTGTTATTTCTTCAGAAATCATAGCTTCTAATGTGGACAATGCTGGTGACTAAAACAAACGCGTACAAACTTGTTTGGAATCTGTTTGCTATTCGAGAGTGTGTCTCGCTTCCTTGAAAGCACAAACGTGAGAAAGCTGCAAGAATGAACCGACACGTAATTAAGCACGTGTTTGTCCGCAGAAAGCAGAAAGCGTTAAGAATCGTCTCGCAGCGCGTGCACGCTGGAAGCTTGCACCTTGGACATTGCCTTACTAAATATTAGAAAATATTAATATTTAGACAGAAATGTATACGTAGGTTCTTTTTTATAGTGAATTTATTATGCTAGCTAAGTACTGAAAGGGACTCTGTTTTTATACTTTTCACTAATACTAAAGTAAGCAGGACGTGCGATAAATATTTGGAATGAATGCTCTTTTGAAGAGCCTCACTACCTAAATTATAGTTACTGTTTGGATCAATTTTTCAAGGTCAAAGAAAAGTTTTATTAATTGATAATTCTAAGATGGGCAAAAAAAAGGGGTATACGCCCTGGATAGGCAAACTTGACATGTAGAATATTCATTTTCATCTTTATATACTTGAAACGGGGCATAGCCGAGATGCAGTAGCTCACCTCTAACTTTAAATATAATTCTTACGCTTGATAACGGTAAGCTACTGTATAAATAATTAGTGGTCATATTATAACTCAATTCTTTACCCAACATATACCTCTAAAAACTTCATTTTATAATGCTCTGCTAATGCCTCCCTAACCAAAGGTAATTTATCCACCCACATGTGAATATTTTGAACGTTTAACGTATCTCCCAAATTGAATTTCAAAATATAATTATTTATTACACGAATCCAAGAACGTCTCGTTTAATAATTTCCATCGCAATAATCCTTGGCAGTCTGGAATTTGGCATGTTCAACACCTTAATTATGTACTGATGGTGAAGTTTCATTGGAAAGAGTAATGTCGGCCCTATTCCCGTCTCTGTATGTATGAATGCGACGCGTGTATTGTTTGGCAGTCTAAATAATTTTTTAATAAAAATAATTTTTCCACATCTTCTTGCCATTCTCCCCCCCCCCCATACTTGGGCACCATAACACATAATCGACCGACAAGCACTATAAAATATTCTCAGCTTCGCCTCGAACGATACCAAATTACTCTCCATCAATTGCTTCCCAACTGAATTTAAAGCGGACTTTGACTTTTTCAGCTTTTTTTTATGATTCTCAAGAAATGATAATTTGGGTGTAAGTATAATACCTAAATACTTAAACTGGTTCACAACCTCAATTTCCTGCTTGTCGTAAAACCATTTTTCCTTTTTTGATTTTCTCCCTCCGTTACAAAAAATCATAATTTTTGACTTCTCTAAATTTAATTTTAGGTTCCACGTATTCACATATTTAACGAGACTGAGAATCATACGCTGCAATGTTTGAGGTTTCCGAGGCTAAAATAACAATATCGTCGGCGTATGCTAATATTGTCACCCTTCTATCGCCTATATGTACCCCGCCACCTTCTAAATGTTCTTCAATGTTATACCTTGTTTTATACCCATCTTGGTGTCAAAAAACCCCGTTAATCCTTGTTTACACCAAACTGCACTCTTAGTTTCACTCATCAAATTTTTTATAGAATTCAATATTTTTGTCGAAACTGTGTGAGTTTGTAAACTAAAGCATGCCTGTCCACCGTGTCAAATGCGCAGGAAAAATCAATAAAAAAAAACATATATCTTATTTCTTTTTTGTTACTTAATTTAATTTTCACCAAGTTTACAAGATTAAAAATATTGTCTATGTTGAGAAATTCTTTCTAAAGCGCATGCTCTGAAATTCACTTAAAATGTTGTCGGACCATACACTTAACCGTTCTAGGAGCAATCCCGTGTATAATTTCCCAATTGAATTATTAAAAGAAATTCCTCTGTAATTACTGACTATATCTTTGTTCCCTTTTTTGAAAAGGGGAAAAATAATGGAATCTCTAAAGCTATTCGGGATTAATGAAGTATCAAAAATCTTATTAAAAATATTCAATAGCAAATTCAAAAAGGTGTCTGATGCATTCTTAAAAAATTCTGATGTAATTCTGTCCGTGCCCGGCGCTTTATTATTTTTTGTAATCCCAACAACTTTTAGCAGCTCGTCAATAGTAAACGGCCTATCTAAATCATCATTTATAATAAATGGTTCCGCATATTGTACTCTACTCCCAGTTAATGACACATTGAACATATTTCTAAAATGGTTTACCCAGTCTTTAGACTCTGTTACCTCAGAACATAGAAACTTTTTTTTTAAGTAAACATACCGCATCCCAAAAATCTTTACTATTTTTAGAGTTGTTAAGTTTATTTATTATATTATTATTATATTCTCTCTTTTTCTTTGCACATAACTCTTTAAATTTACTGTTTTCTTCTAAGTATAAAAGCTTATCTTCCTCTCTGTTTGATTTCCTAAAGCGATTAAGATATAAAAAAGTTATGGTTCGAGCATCACGGCACTCCTTATCATACCACTGATGTTTGAAATTAAAATTTGTTTTTGGTTTAGGATTATAACCCGCAGTACATTACATACTAAATCGACATCAGGATTTTCACAAATAATATGGTTAATTATAAAAACTAATTTTTTTTTATAAAATTTTTGCTCTTGTATATTCCAATTTAATCGGGCAGAGAGGCAGTTCCGATTCCGATTCCAGTACCGATCACAATTAATTCCCGCACCAAAATTTACTTTAGTTACTATAGGCATATGTTCGGAAAAGCTTTGTATATCTACTTTAAAATCATTGATATAGCTAATTGCATCCAGGCTAACGCAACTGTAATCAATAACTGAACTCGCATTCAACCTTAAAAATGTAAACTCTCCAAATACGTCTCTCTTCGTTCTCCCGTTTAATACTGTTAAATTAAAATCATTTAAGAATTCTAGAAACTTTTTACCCTCAGCATTAATATAACTATCTTTAGAATTTCGGCTATGAATTTGTATTGATTCATGAAACAGGCAGTTTTTTGTTGAATATTTTGCATATTACTAATTCTGCAATTAAAATCTCCCATTACAATAAATTTCTTATAGCTATTTTCTACTACAAAATCACATAAATCATTAAAGTCTTCGCCCCACTGATTACAATTAAGGTAGACAGGCAAAACATAGATTAAATCACGACTACACTTAATTTTAATAACATATCTACCTGTAATTCTACCAGTACACATATCCAGTACTCATATCTACCAGTACCCCCTTCCGAACTCTTGGCAACGCCAGGAATGCTTTTAAGCGGGGTAGGATTAATATTCAACTTTACATCATTGACCATTCCGAGTTTGAAAGCATTTGCTTGTCATATATAAACTTGTCAAGCTTACGCTTAGACTTGTCAAGCTTCTTGAAGTGGCAAAGCTCATATTCCTTATTAATTGCGCTTTGTACATTCTTCGAACGACTCTTCTCTCGAATTGATAGGCGATTTTTTTTTTTTTTGACCGGGTTATGATCATGTATCTTCTCTATGTTCAGACAATTCAGGCACTAACTAAGTTGTGTCATAAAGTTGAAAAATCTTCTGAATTTGAAAATCTTGTACTTTACCAAGTTAATGCGGAATGGACAACTGTTGTAAACGGTGTTTCTCACTCGCACATCTAAACAATCCAAGTCCTTTAAACCGTCAAGGTACGTATATCATTACATTCAACGATAATCTAACATAGCCTTGACCCTTCGAATAATGATGCCAACACCCACGTTCTAGTCAACAAAGATGTCTGGAGAAGGTAAATCATCATTGGAAAGAGGTAATGGTTCAATATATTCCATTTGTGGCCAAATAACCACAGAATAAAAAATAAAAAATAAAAATATTATCCATGCCTGTATGATTTCAAATAATTTCTTCTAATTTCTAAAACAAATAACAATTAACAGGATTCATGCAAAAAAAAAAAAAGTCCATTAAATAAATTTGTAGTAATTAAATTATATTAAGCGTATCTAATTTATGATAAATTTTGTAACATAATAAAACATATAATAATAATAATAATAATTAATGATGCCTAAATTTAGTCAATACCATTTTTTGTATTTTAAGGTATTATTTGTAGATAAAACTGATTTTAACATGATGTAAGAATACAAGTAAAGATAACATTTGAAAAACTGCAAATAAACAAGAAGACTCGGCCATGAACTGTGTGGTGGAGTCATGCTGTTATACTGTTGTTGTTTGCAACCTTATACATGAGATAAGTTAATATATACACATATTGTATAAATGAGTTCCACTGATTGTATATGTGATGAAAGCCATGTATGTGGTAAATAGTAATGTTTTTTTTTCTGTAGTAAAGGAACTAGTGTTAGTAAAATATAATAAGAGTGCTTGTTATGGCGATCTTGTAGCTAACTGCTGCTCTTTCTTGTATTGTTCCCATCTTTATTCTAGATTTTCTCACGGATTTCTCTCTTTTTTAAAGAGGTCTCGGTTATGATCACATCAACTGGCTGCACTTATTTCTACGGTCAACTTAGTTAAAGTTTTTTTTTTTTTTTCTTGTCCTTACTTCTTTATTTCTTATATTGCGTTTATTGTATTTCCAACATATTCTTTACCTTTGTCACCAAAATCTTTATTTTTACTACATTGAAGCATTACAAGCTTATTGTAAGGAGTTGGCTTACAAAATTTAAAAATAAAAGTAAATACATTTTTAATATTATAAAATAAAAAGCAAAAAACGGCAAAAATTTAGATCATCTTGACAGCTATTGCAAAACAATTAGCCTTTCATTTTAAATAGCTTATAATAACAGCATTAAGGTTTAGTTTATAAGCGGCATTTACCTTACTTAACAGTTTATGTTATTCATTCATCATGGATGAACGCAACATTAATATATTTGTAATAAAATTGTAGATCTTAGAACAATCAAATTTCGACTGAACTGACAATAAATTAAATACTTGTTCTTCTTTGCTAATAGTAGATAGAATAGATGAGGTAAATATTCCTATACAGTGTTTAAATCGGATAAGTAATAAATAAATGAAATAAGTCTTCATTTTCATAAAGATTACAAAGAGTGCTAAGCTGGTTAGGTTTTATTAAGTAAGCTATTGCTTTATAAACAATTTTTATAGAAAAATTACTGCAAGTTCTGAGTTGAAAAATCATGCTAGTAACATGGATTGGTAGAGAAAAAATGTAAACAATTCAGGACAGCCGAAGTATTTAAGGGAGAATATTTTTATAATAAATACTGTAATTAGAGGAGTACAGCTTGGCTACATCAGAATTGTATAAATTTGCTTCGTAGTTGGACAAAATTGTATTCAAATTTTTACGAATCACATAAGGATCCTGCCTTTCCCATAGATTATTATTGTAACCAACACTTATAAAAAATTCCTTTTTTTGAGTTACCCAGTTAAACTTAATATTATTAGATGGTGAAGAGTCGAGAACTAATAGCGTATCATAACAAATACGTGGTAGTCTGGAACGGTCTATTTCGAGTATTTTACACAACCACTTTACAGCAAGCTTAAAAACAGTGGAGGCCATATGTGGTATACCACTTTCTAATAATATTATATACTCGTAGTATGGAGTGGATTTTAATAAATGAATGAGGCGTTTGTAACAATTTGTTTGGGCATATTCTAGACGATCTAAATACCTTAATCCCCAAATTTGTACCGAAAAGAGCAATGTGGAACGGGAAATTGAATTAAATAGTGCTACATTACTGTCACCAAAATAAAGAACATTGAACCTGTTAAAAATACTCAAATTATTAGTTCTGATAGTTTAGTAGCATTAGCTTTCATTGATGAAATGAATGCCACCATTTAAATGATCTCAATTCATTGCGTAAGATATCAATTAAGTGATTGTTTACAAATTTCGATAGATCATCCTCAACTAAAAATGAATAAACTAATGTTACGTCAAGTGTAAATCATTCAGTGGATGGTCATTTAATCCATCAAATATACTGCTTCATTTTTTTCTGCGAATAGTGGTGAGTGAATAACTGGTATGTGTGAATGTAAAATATTTCAAAATCGAAAAATCACGATAAACTCAAACTGAATGTTCCGTTTAGTTATGAAGAAGAAATTTGGTGAGGATCGGTCAAGAAAGGAAACATTCATTTAGGCCAACGTTTCGACAGAGTTTCCTGTCTTTATCAAGGCTTTAATCTAAAAAAAAACAACAATACAATGAGGAACCACAATGCATTAATAATACTGTAAAATGCAGAATAATAATAACACGAAACAAAAAAAATTCTTTTTCCACATCTTCACGATTTTCTATGTGTGAGTTAAATTTTATTTTATTTGTAATTTTCTTTTTTCTTTTTGTTTGTTTGTTTTTGTGTTGTTATTATTCTGCACTTTACAGATTATTATTAAAGCATCGTGGTTCCTCATTGTATTGTTTTTTTCAAATTAAAGTCTTGATAAAGACAGGAAACTCAGTCGAAGCATTGGCATAATTGAATGTTTGCGTTTCTATACATATTTGCAGATAGAATATAAAAAAATCACTAAGAGCCGTATTTGGAGAAAATCGAAATAAAGAATAAACCATTCAGTTAAGTAGCACCTTTTTTTTTATTTTCTATGGGGTGGAGGGTTACCCAAGCTCACCAAAGTCCCTCAGGGCCCATCTAGCTATCCCTATAGTTCGGAACCTAATCTGTATTTTCTTATTACCGGGCAGTGTCCATCACCGGACAGTGAGCTGTAGAGGCTCCTAGGGCGCGATAATCTAAGAACAGCGCTGATAATTTTGTACTAATTTCATTTGATTCCATTCTACAAAATTTCTCAAAATATTTTGCAATTAATATCTGAAGTTGGGCTAAGTCCTAAATGAATGCTCTGATTCAGTGAAGAGTGGAGAAATTCTGAGCCTCAAAACAATTAACTGGACAACTATATTTTCCTAATATAACATATTGGAGTTCTCCCATTTTTAAAACGGATAAATAACCCTATGAAATATGCAGATAGACAGACCATCATAAGACTTTATTATACAGATTTAAAATTTATCTACAACATGATTTCATCTGTACAAGATTATTACATTATTTCTTTTCTTCAATTTCCTAAGATGTGTACGTCCATTATAATAACATCATAAGTCAGGTCACTGACATGTAATGTGGTTTCTTAACTTGTTTTAGATTTGAATGTAATTTCGTGAGAAGCCACAAAGTTGTATTCAACAGCAGAGAGCTATTACTGAAAGGTTAAAAGTGTTAGGTGAATTTCCTTGGTTTTTTTTTTTTTTCTTAGTATTTTTAACGTTTACTTTAAACCATAAAGCTTTTGTCATTTAAAAAAATGCTAATAACGACGTAATATTTGTTTATAGTTAAAAAATTAAAAAGATAAAAATAAAATAATTTGTAAACTATTCTGTAATAAAAAAACTCAGCAAAGAAAAAAAAAAAAATTGTAGCGTTCAAAATGATAAAATAACCTCTTAACATCCGATATAATATTTTTTGTTTCATACAAAGGTCATGGGACAATCTGTGAGTCTAACGCTTGGAATGTGGCGCGCTTGGTGGCACTCTCACGAACTTATAAAGGACAAAATGATATTGTTGAACGCTGCAATTTTTATATTCAAGAGGATTATGAATTAATTGGAAATTAATAGAAAATGATAAGGTAGAAAATAGTTTTAATATTATGAAGAAAAAAAAAAAGACGTGAACATTTTATTTAAATTATTCAAATTAAAATGGTGGTACATAAAAAAAAAAGCAGAATTATTCTTTGTTTTCCAGCTTTTCACAATTTGCTTGAAAAACAGTCTAAAGACAAAATTTCACTTTTATTTGTAACATTTTTTTTTATTAGGAGAGCGTCTGGATGAAGTGAGGCGCCTAAAGAGAAATTCATGTATTACATTAGATTTTATATTCTCCAAGTTTCCATTTTTTTTAGCTCTAGCCTGGGCTACCAGATCCCCTACTAGATTAACTCCATTTGACCAACCACGGGAATTGAATTCTAGCTGCTTGTGAAGCCTGAGTGCTAGCTAATAGACTATGCGCACATTTGAAAAGAATAGAATAGAATATTTCTGTGGTGGTAACTCAATTTCGAAAATCGCATGAAATCAAACTTGATAGCACCGAACATTTACTATTTTTACTTTTCACTTTCTCTTGCTCAAATAAGTAAATTTCTTTAACTTTTTATCTTACGATCATGTCAAATTTGTGAAATTGAGTTTTCACCGAATACATATTTTAGGCGAATGGTCTGTAAGCATGTGTGTGCTTGTGTGTGTGTGTGAACAAAATATCTCACAAAACGATAAGTCGCAGGAAGCTCAAATTTTATATTTCATCTAAGTATTACCACCATACTTGACACACGAAAGTTTCGGATAAAGTCATCAACCGGATGTGCGACTTTACTGATTTTTTTTTTTTAGTTTTTCACGATTTTCAATGATTTTCCTTAAACTTCATTTCCTATCTACATTCGTAAATAGCTATCACTTTTATTTGAAACAATTTAAAAAAAAAAACTGTTGTGAAACACTCACACACAACTTTCTCTTACTTTAGCTCTCAAAATTATAATTGACAAATTTTATAGTTTGTGTACTAAATTTAATGAAATGCGTCGAAAACTATTCAGTAAAAACGCACTTCCGGTTTACTAATTTTTTTTTTTAAACTCGGAATTTTGGCCATCTATTTAGTTTTAATTAAGTTTTTTTGGATCATAGAATTGTATAATCAACTATGATAGCACTTTAGATGAAAACCTAACCCCCCCACCACCACAACTGCCCTTAAATGAATTTTCTCAGAGAAATGTTTCAAACAAAAGTTGTAGCTCGCTGTATGTGTAGTTGATATACCAAATTTGGCTATACAATATCCGCTTTAAAGCTTAGATCGTTCAAATTAAACGAATAGAGTTGTGAATATAGTTTACTATCTTAAACAAAACTAGTACATTAATCTGCCTTAACTATCCAAGAAGCATTGTGATTTTGGTTTATTTATTGGTAGCTTAGTATTTATTTTAAATAATATGCATTTGTATTTGTTTTTTGTTGCCGTATTTACTTTCTTATCCAGTAGTTCTTTATTTAGAAAAACTCGAAGTCGAAAATGTGACACGATTGCAATACTTCCTCTTGTAACTGATTCCAAATTAGTGAGTTCGCTATCAAACAATAGCTTTAATTGATTAGTATTCAATTCGACAGTGGTTTAGCAAATATCTATGAAGATGGAGGAACTGGAAGCCTGAAAAAATACCGTAGGTAGAAGTGGGACTAAACTACTTGTTCAGTGAACTTGGCATCCACCATTCCTAACCAAATAGCCATCAGAAAACTGTACATTAATCTGCCTTAACTATCCAAGAAGTATTGTGATTTTGGTTTATTTATTGGTAGCTTAGTATTTATTTTAAATAATATGCATTTGTATTTGTTTTTTTGTTGCCGTATTTACTTTCTTATCCAGTAGTTCTTTATTTAGATTTTGTTTAATTATTGTTTGTACTCATCCACCAACTCCTTGTTAGGAGATATGTAAATCTCAAAAAAACAATAAATTATGTCTTATGTCTTCTACACCAAATTTGAAAAAAATCGTCCGGAGCTATTTTTGAGAAAAACGCAAAAAAGTAAATAAAAAAAAAAAAAAAACTAGTAAAGTGGTACTTCTGGTTGAGGAATTTTGACAGATAACGTATAGTCAGATCCCATAGTGATACCTAAACGGAAAAATATCAAGTTTCAACTTTCTGCGGTTTTTCGTGTTTGAGCTATAACTGTTCACATACATACACACAGAGACCATTTGCTAATAAAAAACCACTTTTTTGGACTCAGGGAACCTCAAAACGGATATTTCCGTATGAAAACTGGATATCGAAAATTTGACACGATTACAATACTTTCTTTTGCTAGGAGTAAGTGAAAGTAAAAATTGCTTTTAGTTTTGTATAATTTGTAGCGTTAAATTTGCAAATATATGGGATTGGTTCAATTGTTAGTGGCGCGCTCTTCACTTACCTACCTGCTTGGGTGGTTTAGCCCTAGTATTTGAGTGTATAAACTAAATTTGCTCTGTGCAAATCTATGTTATATCATACTGTACTTTTTGACAAACGTAACCGGTCGATGACCACAAAAAGAAGCAGGTTATCACGGAAAATATCTCGGATGACTGCGGAACCAACCACAATAGCTCTAGTATTTCTTGTGGTGGTTGGTTCCGCAGAGCTGGAAAGTATCAGAGGCTTTTCAATGGGTTATTTCTTATTTAAAAGTGATGTGAATCTAAATGTGTTGTATTAATTCCGGATTATAATAAAATGTGTAGTTGGACATAAGGAAATGAAGTAAGCGGTTGTAATGTGATAATTTCACACCAGATTGTTGTAATGACACCTAACTACAGAGGTCTCATAATTCACAACTCGATAATAATTATAATAATAATAATAATAGTATCAATTATAATTACTACAGTATTATTACCAATCGTGTTCAGTCAGCAGAAAATACATTCATGAATAAGCAAGAGTTGGTTTGCTGAAGTCGAATAACTAGAATCAGATATCTTACTCAATTTATATTGGAATTATGAAGAAAACGGAGAGTTGTGGCATTTTTGTTTCTTCCGTACAAAACTCAGAAAATATTTCAATAATTTCAAAACAATTCTAATGGCTTTACTTATTTTTATTTTTTTTAAATTCTATTGCATACTAAATAAAATCTATATTGCATGTGCAGCAAAATTTCTTATTTTAAATAACGTCGCAAGTTACATGCCCTAAACCTAATTATTGTACGTTATACAGTAACTGTGTTAAATGTACTTTTACAATAACAAAGTTAATCAAATAAATGTGTTTAGAATAATGAACAATATGTAATTAACAATGAAACAAGGAGTGCCGTTTAATTCTTTCAGTGGCTGGTAGATAATGTGGTTGAAGCCAGTTTGTTGTACTCAGTAGTTGAAACAAAGCTATACATTCATCGTGTTCTCTAGTCACGTATCTACAGACTGCTGGCCACAGGTTTTTTTTTTTTTTTTCCTAACCTTAACTTGAACAAAGAGCAAACTGTGTTAGTACTGAATACAGGATTTATCACCGTTGTCTTACCTCTTTCAACTTAATTTATATGAAGAAATGTCACCAACAAACAATCATAGGTGTGTTAATTCAATGTGACTTGCAGGTTAGCGTCCATCAAATCATGCTAAACATGCAGTGTTAACCTTTTCCTGACAAGTTAGTCGGCTTCCTCAACTCCTTCATCACATACCATTAAAAGGGAATCTTATAAATAAATAAATGATTGTGAAATATGGTCAAATAAATGCTCTTGTTTAAAAGCCTGGACTTTCTGAAGAGTGTATTTTAATTATTTTAAAATTAGTGTTGACAAAAATATTGATGTTTAGTGATTTGTTTTGAATATTTTTTTTTATTTCTTAAAAAATAAAAATTAATCAAATCTGCTGTGAAATACTCACACGCCTTTTGACTACTGTTCAGGCAAAGTAAGAAATATCCTTTTTATTTCATATTTGGGCTAGTTATTGTCTATACATTGCCTAGGCATTCTATAGAATGTCTACGTCGTCTTAGAAAAAGTATGGAAAGATTTAAAAAGTATATCTATTAATGGCCATATATAATTATGGCCTAGTTGTTGCTGCTAAATTTTACCGAAGGAATGCTACTATTTGTGGCCTTTTGCAATGATATTATTAGTAATCAGATATCACATTATATTTTCTTTCAAGATCTATAAATTGTTTTATATAAATAATATTAATCAATACAACTACTTGGTGCTCATTAAGAGGATTTAAGTTTTGTTAGTTTTTTCGGATAGAATAAAGTTAAATTTGATACTTCATTTCCATTAACATAATTTTACTTTAACCGACTTATTTTTTGATCCCCTCGCGTATGTATTACTCTTCTCTATCCACATCCATCTTGCCCATCCGGCCGCACATTCTCTCCTCCCTTCCATTATTGCTGTTGCGTCCGTGTAAGTGGATGCAATCACGAAGGGAGAACTAAGGGGAGCCAAAACAAACCGCTCCGTGGATAATGTGTTCCTCAGCTTCTCACCATTCTCGATACCAGTGAATGCTAAAAACTTAACCAGTATTGTCAACATGCTACGCCACATGTAGTCCCTCTGTATGTGGTCACTGGCTTTATTGGTTTTCCTTCGCTTATAGGTATAATTAAGATCTCCTAGACATAACCCCTACACAGACAAGTGACAAAACATCGAGAAGACGGATTCGATGGGATGTTTATTTATGAAACCTATATACAAGATTCTCAAGACATCACTCTGTCGCTTGCAAGCCAGTCTACACTCTGCCGACGCTTCGCTATATTCGCTATCTTCGGGAAGAAGGGAGGTTAGCGATCTACCTCGACTGCTTATTACCTGGGAGTTTATGAATCTTAAAGAAGGACGGATGATAGGATTTTACGATTTCTTTGGTCAGCTTCATATATATTTTGAAAAATTATATAGGTAGAGTACATTCTTCCTTCCTCATGTCTGTTCCCAAGGGATTTTTCAAGACCGTACCTACCCGCTTGGGGTTTACCGGTCCCCTGTTGCAAGCAACGGGATCGTTTAACAAGAAGGGGATGTCACTACCCTGGAAGGACTCTTAGTGCAATGCCCGACCATAGCAGAAGTGGGGAAGCACCCCCCCCGCTTGATCCATTTAAGGGCAGGTTGAGATACGCTCCACTCCCAGAAGCTAGAGAAGCCATTCCTTAGCAGGCTGTGGTAAACCGCGCACACCCAGTAAATGCGCTTCCAGCTAAGGGCTGGCATCGGGGTTTAATTTATATTGCGAGTCTCCTCCCGCTCAACTCATGACCTCGGTCATTGGAGTTATTGATTAAAACACGGCCACTACGAATCCTACCTGAACTGCAAGCAATTGGCTCGGAAACTGGCTTGCGCCCGTAGTTCAGTATTTCAACTCTTACGAGCTAGCGTGGCTGATCGCACGCCCGATGGATCGACAGATTCCATCTACTGATTCCTGTCCATTGTCTCAAGTACAGGGGTTTCATTAACCCAGGTAACTTACAGGCAACCCTGCAAGAGGAAAGGATCAGGATTGGTTGGGGTGAGGGCATTCCCCAACCTGGGAGGGTGGGCAATGGCGTCGCCACATGCCCACGCCCAGATATCTATAGAAGTAGGAAGTAAAAGTTATAACTAGATTTTACTATCTGCACAATGTACTATAAGATGCTATTTGCACCAGTGCAGGGTCTCTCTTTTGTCGCCTCCTACGACAGGCAGGGTATACCGCAGGCCTATTCTACCCCTGGGACCTGCTCGGGGAACAGGTAGAGTACACAAAAATACTTGATATTTCAAGTCTGATCACATAACCTCACGAAAATGTTCTAGCTGTACAGGGAAGGTAACTTTGCCTGATTCGCCATAGACACTCAATATAATGACTAGGCGAAGTACGAAATTTTTGGGGTAAATTGTCTACCGTCTTGTAATGTAATGCCTAGGCATTGTCTGACAATGCCGGGTTTCATACTTTGCCGGTGACATATACAGTGTTCAACTGACAACTTGTTAGTTCATATATTCATGAAAACTGTGTTGAACGCACACATTTATATATATATATATTGTAACGTTTGTCCCTCTAAACTAGCTACTGCTACTAGTTTTAAGTGGGTTCGTATAGATAAAATACTCTAAACTTCAATAAAGAAAACACCAATTTATTGTTATTCACAATAAATTACAAGATGCAACACTTAATAATAATCACTTCACAGTTTAAACCACAAAAGTTCACTTTGTTCACTTTTTATACACTTTCCACAAACGTACACTTAGTTTGTGACTAGAAAGCTCTGTCAACTCTCTGCGGTCCCATTATTTATACCAGTGGAGAATCTTCTCAATCCTTCCAAAAATAACTAGAGCGCGTCGCCAGCGCTTCCTAGTGGCCACTAAGAGAACTTGAGGTTCCTACTTCCTCTTCTAGATGGCACCACTGGCTGCGTTGCTCTATATATATATATATATATGTCTCTAAACAAAATTTAAAACGCAAAATAGCAAGAAGCTCATAGTATTCGGTTTAGATACTATCACCGCACCTGACAAGAAGGTTTCGGGCAAAATTCATCGAGGAAGCGCGACTTTACCGAATTAAAATTTATTTTTGAGATGTTTCTGAGGAAAAAGTAATGTTAAGCTTTTTTCTAAAGACCACTTCAATTCAATTGCATCGTTTTGCCCACCTCTATAATACTAACATACACTAGATGCATCGATTAAATTCCAAATTCGATGAAATCAATCAATATTTACAGTGTAGGTGCTTGACTTTTTTATGGTATTCTCGAAAATAGCAATAACGATTTTCATTTAATTTGAAATGTTCACTACATACATAGAAAGGTACAACTTTTATAAAGAAAAATTTATAAAAAAAAATTTGATTTTGTATAATCAAGTTAGGCCTAAATTTAAATTGGACAAACTTTGTTGGTTTTTGACAGAGGGCTATCGGCACAATTCCACTTAAGCATCATTCGTACCACTTCTTTTAGTAGCTAGCTCAACTAAATTTTTAAACAATGCAATTTTAAGGAACATTTATTAATTAAATTCTATTAATCGGAGTAAGAAAAAGCCGTGGGAGTGTTTGACATCAGATTATTTATTAAAATAAACATTTTTTTTGTTTGTTAACATCTGTTGCATTACAAAATAGTACAATACTCAGTACAGGTAAAATAAGGAAAACACAGGAAACATGTGGCTCTCATGGGAGACCACAATCTATCTATTGTTGCAGAACTATTGGTCAGGTTAGAACACATGGTTGGCTTAGATGCATTAATAATATGTCTTCTTGCACTGGATTATTGATGTTTATAACATTGAGTCAGTTGGGGCGTTTGGGCGGACCCTATAAGAAGGGAACATAAATTTCCAGATTCTTCTGAATCATTTGCAGTTATTACTTAGAATTATTATACTTATATTATGCAATATATAATTGTTTGCTTTGTTTTCTATTTACGATCGTTTAAGGTACTAATAAGTAAGCAAGATTAACAATAATTGAATTAAGTGGCTGAAATCGACTTTAAACAAATTAAATTCTAGCATGATTTCAGAGAATTGTGTTAATTGGATAAAGTGGGCTTGTTATCTTGATATTATCATAACTGGAGCTCTCAATGAGCAATATTTTGCCATTCGCACCCTAGTCCTAGCAATACTAGAAAAGCTAAAATCAAAACAGATCACTCTAAATACTGGGGAATGCAACTGTTTTATTCAGTAGTAGATCTTAATGTAGTTCAAGAGAGCTTTCTAAACGCAATTAAATGTTGCAAGAATAATAACATGAAGAGTGGGAGTAGAGAGGGTGAAACAACATATTTTTTGTGTGAAGGTCTAACTAATTTCCGATCTTATTTAGCCCGTACATGAGGAAAATATGTATTTCTTGAAATTGATTAATATAATAAAATATTTAAAAAAAAAAAAAATCAAGCAAAATGCAAGTAAAAAAAATTCTAAACTGTTTTTTTTTTCAACGAAGTAATTAGCCAATCACAGTGAAGAAGTGAAGGTGTCAAATGTGGGCATTGGTGAACATGATAATTCTAAATTTCTGATTAGCCTAACATATACCAAATTTCACACCTTCTTTTCTACACCCTGATTGGTTAATTACTTATACCTAATTATTTCAATAAAAAAAAAAAACCGGTTAAGAATTATTTTACTAATTTTTCCCAACGTAGGTGTTTTATAAATGATCCAATTGTGCAATAAAATCAAAAGATAGTCAGACAGAAAAGCAAGATCCCATGAATGTATGTAAGTCCGCCATTTTGTATTTAGCCGTTTATACTAATGGAACGAAATAAAATTGATGTTAAACACCTATAAAATTTTCGCCAAGGAATTAATAATATTCAGTTAAAAAACTTTCTTAGATTTGGAGTTTTTAGCTATTCATTGTATTGTCCTTAATTTTATGTATGTATTGAAATAGTATCTATTATAAAGATGGATACAAAATTTTAATTTTCTTGTAAACGGAATCAAACTAATTATTAGTGAAATTAAGCAAATACATTATAATAAGAAGGAGCGTTATATATTACAGTTCGATAAACTACAGTATAGTATGTATTGTAGTATGTGAAAGTATTGTGAGTGTTTCAAATCAGATTTTTTCTACTGAGTATAATATTATAAAACAAATTCTCCATAACAAGTAGTTCATTATTTATATTTATTTGTGATAAGTATTTTGATAAGAAAGCAGTAACGAAAATGGTCAAAATCTTGGCAATATAATAAAAAAATGATAAAATTGAGACTTCTTGATTTGTGTAACAAACTCCTTCTCATTTGAATAGAATTTGTATCTCTTACATATTGTGATGATTGGGGATTGTTTTTTTTATTTAAATAGCCTCAATTAAGCGTTTATTTTTAATTTATTTATTGTTTTTGTAAATAATCTTCGACAAAAGCTAACTACTGCCAAGCTGATAATGTAGATTAAATAAAGGATTTATCACTAAGTCTAATATATGTATGTCTTTTCTTATTCATCTATTTTCAAAGGAGCATATCAAATCATCTCACAAAGTGGATTATTGTAGAGGCTTATGCATTAATTAAAATATCTTCCCTAATAATGTGGCTACAAAAATGTTTTAACTGGGGTACCAATTAAAATGGTAAGTAACAGTTTATCTAATTGAACATGTCTATTGTATAAGGTTCTTGGTAGGTGGTTATTGACAATATTTAATACGTAATTGTAGCAATTAGGTATTGCACAAAATGGTTTTTAAAAATTTTGTATGACTTCTTTCTATAATTTAAGGCCGATATTTCACTGAGATACAAAAGGACATTTTCGGGTATAGAATTAAATAATAAAATTTTTATATTGTAAAATATATGCCCAATGTATTGAAAAAATTACGCAGTTTCTCGTTTTCTCATGTTTTCTGTAATATAATAGAAATGCAGACTTATAATAGGCAGACTTGTCTGGTGCTATCACCACAAAATGTGGTAGGCTATATGAAAAAAAAAGTCTCTGGAGTAGGACTAATCCTACGAAGTTGATAAAAACAGTTAAGTAATTGTAATGTATTTGGTGCGTTGTGATGTAGTTTAGTGGTAGCTTGTAGTGGCTTGAGCGGTTTAGTAAAGGAGCTTGTGTTTGTAAGTTTTAAGAGAGAGAAGTAATAAGAATAATTAAGAAAACACTGGTAGATTAAATTAAATATATTCTTTAAAGATATTTAAATGCTATTCAATAACACAGGCAATATGCTTATTAATTTACTGAAATTAGTTGGAATAAACTCTTATGTTTTAACTTAAACTGCCACTGATTCTAAGAGAGCGAAAAACAAGTGTTCTGCTTGAATGTCTGTTTCAGACTGCCCTGAAGGAATGTCTTCTAATTGTTCGTTCAAATCTTCCCCTGTGAGAAGAAGGGGTAGACAATGCTAACAAGGTTCATGAACTCTTCCTGTAACTGTACTTCTTCTGCCTGGGTTACCCTTTTGCCGACAAGCAAGCTCGCATTTTTCTCATATTTTTTTCAATTAAAATAGATATAATTTCTTGCATCCATCACATAATTCTCCTTGAAAAATCGAAATAGTTGACTAGTATTTAACTCGTGAAAAAAGAAAATCGTGTATAAACAACTATTAATCAGTATTTAAAGTAATAAATTTTGATTGATGATCATAAAAAAAAAAATATACATATATATATCCATAAAATGTGATTTTGGTATGACAGGTGGTTATTAAAATTAAACGACTAAATAATTACTATTTAAAGAGCTATAGAGTACATAAATAAAGGTTGACCACATAACATGTTTTCTGACGTTAGGAAATAACATCTGGCGGACGTGCAACTACACTCGTCTCCTTCTGATGATTAAAAAAAAAAAAAAGTAACTTTTACCGGAGAAGTTTGTTGGTAAGATTTCTTGGAACTTTAACAGCGAACTGTTGAAAAATGGTATGCGCATAACTTTCTCAAATGCAAACATCGATAGCTTATTATTTGATTTCACCGATAGATACATAGTAAACATTTTTGTTTTACATTTTATTATTGAACATTTCTAATTAATACTTTACTTTTCGTTGGATTTTTGGGTCCAAGATTAAGTTCTTTTCTAAAAATCAGTCATGTTTCCCTAAACGTTTCAACATGAATGCTGTTTTCAACGGCGTACTAGAAATCTGGTTAACTTTTACTTGTATAAATCTAGAAAAGATTGTTGATAAGTGTGGTGCTGTGGTTGATTTTGAGAAACTGAGATAGAAGGTTAAATTAAAGATCTGCCACATAATATCAACTGTCTCTTTTTTGATTTATAAGAATTAATCAACTATAAGAAAAGTTAAGCAAAAAGCAACAGTTCATTAAATTGTTTAAGTTAATTCTTCTATTTAACAAGGTAGTTGTTAAATAAATAAAAAAAAAAAAAAAATAAACTAAATAATTTTTCTTCATTATTCAAAAAATAGACTGCCTGTTAAGAGGGGGTATTTTCATTATATTTAAGAAGTATTCTGAATGTATGTTTCTACCTCAGCCTCTGGAATTCATTAATTAACAGGAAGCACTCACACATAATATATTAATTGTTCTTTTTACTTCCTCTTAATCACTATTGAGATTTATAAATGTAGAAATTAACCAACCACAAAATTTACTTACTGAAGATGGGATTCATCCTGAAACGTTTATGGAAAAAATGAAAAAGACTATTATTTTGAATCCTGGTCCAAAAATGTACCAAAAAAAAAAACAACTAAGGATTTGTTTTTTTTTTTAAATAAATTTTTCTATTAACTGAATAATTATAAGTTATAACTAAGTAGTTGCGGCCTCCAGGGCAGTTGCCTGTTACGCGGCGCAGGTATCGGTATATCTCAGGTTCATTCGCTTTGAGCAAATTGAGAAGTTGTACATTTTTTTTATAAAGAGAATATTTGCCTTACCTAGAAACACACCTGATTATATCATGTACCTAGAAATAGGTGCTTATCCTAAATTTGCATATACTTTTTCTCTACATTATAATTATATTACAAAGGTTTTGTCATCATCAATTACAAGACTGACGAAAGTATTAGCACAGGAAATAATATCTAGGAATCTTCTTTGGTCCGGTTCATTCCAAAATATGTGCACCTAGTATAACTGTGAAAATTTGGGATTTGCTGACGGATTCTGTTGTCAGGATATTACAGGCCATATTAAATCTGAATTTAAAGAAACTTTATATTTAAAAGCTAATCAATCAGTCTATCATAGTTTATATAAGGAATTAGAATTTGACCTGGAAAGTAAACATTATATAGCAGATAGTAATAGTTCATGGTTAATAAGTAATATCTTTAAAGTAAGGGGACAGGTATTAGATTTAAATTTTAGAGTTGGTCGATCGGAGGATCAGTATTTATGCTCGATGTGTAATATGGCAGAAACCGAAGATGTGTTTCATTATGTTGCCTTCTGTCCAATTTTGACCGAATTCAGAGTGGAGAGTTTTGGGTAAAAGTAGATTAGAAAAATCGGAGTTTATAGATTATTTAAATGGGAGGAATTGGGTCAATTTAAATCGGTTTTATATAGCTGCAGGTGCACATAGAAGGTCATTAATAGAACAGTTCAATTATTAAATTAAATAGAAGTACAGATGAGTTATTAGGTCTAAATCAATTATAAGCTCTGTTTTTTTTTAGTTGTATTCCCATTTAATTTTGTGTTTTTTTTAGTCTTATACTTTTAATAATAAGTATATATTTACAGTGTGTATTTCTAATTTATAAAAATAAATGCTTAATTTGGTAATAATATTATATTTGGGAGCTGATTGGTGTATTTATAGAACAACTCTGCAGACGGACTCTGGTCCATGCAAATATGTTTTCTGTTTTATATATTACTTTGTGAATGTATAATTTTCATTTATTGAATAAACACCTTATTATTATTATTATTATGAAGGAGTCAATCATGCTGATAATATTTTGTTGATAACTAGTCATGCTGATGTAGTGGAAGGACAAAATCGAAAAACAATAGTTTAAAGTTTCTGAATATTTTATAGTTTCCAAAATTGTATTTTTGTTAATATTTTATAATTATTTTAGTGCTGTGAATTTACCTTCAAAAAGTGTGTATTTTAGAACCAGGCATATTAAATTTGGTCATTGCTATTAAGAAAACAAAGGCACTAAATCCCATCAGGGTATCTCTTTTGTATAAGAGAATTCCCCCGCGAGAGAGAGAGCAATTCCAAAGAAGAGAGCCATCAGCTTTAAAAGAGTAAAGAGTAGACAGTCTTAACTCAGCCTTCAAACCATACATGCATTCTACTTCAGAAAGCCAGAACACTTCAGGAATTGCTCAGTGCCAATGATAGATATTTGCCCTTATTCCAGATAAACGTTATTTTATTAAGATTCAGTGTGATATTGTAATATACTTAAATTTGCTTAGAGAAAAATATATTTATTTTATAATCAGTGGTGCTTTCTTGATTATATTCTTATACTCTATCTCAAACAAACATACAAGCCCTTTTCGCTAAAACGCTCAAGCCACAAGCTACCTATACACACATCCACACCATAACATTACACTGAACTAACCTTGTGTAGTTTTTAGTTTTAGCTTATATTCAAAATTTCGTAGTATAATAATAATAATAATAATTATTATTATTATTATTTCTCTTGGCGCATCAACTTTTAGGTTAATAGCATAATCTTCTGCTATAAAATAATTTTTCCAGTAGAGGTGGAGTGGCGCTTGGTGGACGGAACATGGGAGGTAAGGTTTTATTCCTGCAACTGCCTCTCCTCTTGACCATCGTACTTTTCCTACAGGGGGGGGTCAGTTAAAAAAAATTTACGGCATTCCTTTAGGCCACTTGTAACCGAATTGGGCTCATATAACATCCACTACTGCTTTTATATATATATATAAAATCATTCTATCTATCTCTCTATATCTCTTTCACTCTATTTATCCCCTCAATATCTATCTATCTCTCTATCATTCTATTTCTTTCTCACTATTAATCATCTCTCTTTTCTCTCTATCATTCCATCTCTCTCTCTCTCTCTCTCTCACACACACACTATATATATATTTCCGTCACTATATTCATATTTATATACATTTACGTTAAAGTACTAGTATACAGATTTTCTATTCAGAAAATCAGCCCACTCTTGGCCGCCTTTTCCATTTCTAGACAACCAAAGATGGCCCCCTTGTCTGCAAAGATTTTATTATTATCAATGATTTCGTTACTTCGGTTATTTTAGTAAAAAGGAAACAGACTGTCACTTTATTTAATTACTATAAAACTTTATAATGTGCAATAAATATATAAAATACATGTATATGAAAATACTAAATGTTTTTTTTGTTTTCACTTCATCGCGATTATCTTGAAAAAGTTCAATTTTCGTTTATTATTTATTTTTTTAAATCTTGGCCTATTAGCCTCATACACACATTTAGAACAACCATTTCCATTCTAAACATCTATCTAGGGAAATAGATTTTTGAAACCGTTCCAAGGCTTGCAAGTTAGTTTACCTGTGAAGTGCCACTTCTGTTCATTGTAATTAGGAAAGTGATGCAAAATATGGAAGATTAATGTTAATGAAGAGAAACGTATCCCCATCACGTTTATACTTCGTTACTAGACTTGGCCTGGTTATATTTGCAAAGAGAATATAATCATCCGTAAAGTGTGTGGTAGTGGAGAGTTTGCTTGTGGGTTACCTAATATTGTACCTAATATTAGATACCTCTGAAGGACCTGTGTGTATTACATCAATGTTGGAGCTGACAATGTAAGTGCTGTTAGGCCAGGATACATATGGAATGTACACAATAACCCCGAAGAAATAGCTAACTCAGTTCCTAAGGGATTATTATTATTATTATTATTGTTATTATTTGTCTGTGGGGAGGGACCAAACCCTACGCTATCTAAAGCCTCACTGGATAGCAACAACAAACCGGATCTAGAATAAATATCTAACCCATCTAAGATTCACCGCAGTCCGAATAAACCGGACAATAAACTTAATGGGAAATAGCCTAAGCTCTTCCACAGACATCCTATTCCGACCAAAGGTCCTAAACCTAATTTCCTCACAACCCAGGAAATCAGTCATAAGATGGATGGGTGTTTTCCCCTCTGTCTCACAGACTACAGAATGGATACAGCATGAGCCCCATTATGTAGAGATGTCTCCTTAAACCACAATGTCTAGTAAGAGATCCAACAAGATGTCCGTGAAAAAAACAGCAACGTCTCACTAATAGCCTTGTCCGGATCCTCGATGAGATTTCTGGAGTGCCGAAAACCAACTGAGCTCATCCATAAATGTGAATGCTGTGAAGCTGTCCATGTCTGGAAGCCAGACAGACATGTGCAGAAGACACGCCAACGGCGGGCTCGGGACCAATGAAAGGGACCCAAATTAGGGCGATGAGGCGCCTAATTTGGCAAACCTTTCCACCTCCTCATTCCCAAAAATTCCCATGTGACCTGGCACCCTGACTAGAAGTACATCCTTCAGAGAAGGAAGCTCTTCCAGTCTTTTGGATCATTCTAACACCAACCTGGAAGTGAAGACACATGAACTCAGCGCCTTCAGCGCAACATGGCTGTCCGAGCATATACAAACACCTTTAAGATAGTGTTACATACCCTCTCATCCAAGATACAACAAAGAATAGCATAAACCTCAGTCTGGAACACTGAGTCTATTCTCCAAGAGATACTGCCAAATGATCCCCGGTCTCAAAATAGACCGCAGCTCCAGACCTACCATCCATTCTGGAACCGTCCGTGTAGCGCCGGAAATAATTGTCAGGTATCACCCCAGACGGACCCACTCTTCCATAGAAGGTAACCTGACACTGTAAGAATGCTCGAAAACAAAATTCTTCAACATTCTATCAGAAGGAAAACCTGTAAGAGGAACCTTCAGAAGCATCTGATCAGAAGACTAGTCACTTCTTCCTGGTTTAGGAATAAAGACCACCCTAACTTCCCTCCATAATGTTGGTACATAACCAAACATTAAACAACCTTTACTAATTCTCATCAGCACCTTAATAAGTACATCCCCACCATTTTATAGCTAACAGGGGTAAACTCCATTTGGTCCAGGGGACTTAAATGGTGAGAAACTGTGCGCTGCCCAAACCACTGTCCGTAGTAACTATCTCGTCTACGGTAGCCAGGTTACTATGTTCTAGCTTCCTTTCACCAACCACAGACGAAGCAGTGCTATTTATGATTATGCTATCCGGAAAATGGGTATTAAGCAACAACTGTAATGTTCTCCTCCTGTAAAAGAATCGTCAGGATATCTTAAAGTACCCAGCTGACAGTTCTTATCCTTACCAAGAATCTGTACCAGCCTAGATGTCTCTTGAGTCGAATTTAGATTTTCGCAAAAGGATCTCTAAGAGTTTCTCTTAGCTTTCCTTAAAGCATATTTATAGGCTTTTTTAAGAGTATTGTAACTATCCCATGATTCCGAAGAACGGTTAGGACAGCCTTTCTGTAAGAGCCCCTAACTTGTCATCTTAGTTTTTCTAACGAGATGACCACCAGGGGTTCCTACTACCACTAACCAACTTGGGAGGATAGGTCTTTTCGAATGAAGACTTAATGTGTTCATGTAGAATACCAGCCTCTCTTTCCAATTCAGTAATATCACCAAGAGCACTTGACTGATAATCATTCTACTTCCTAGTAGCCTAGAATAAGAATTCCAATCCGCCCTTCTGGGGTTCCTGTAGGTAGCCATGGTGATTGGATCAATCCCCCCAATAATCCTGTGATCAAAAATACAAGCTTCCGAACTTACCCTCCAATCTCTAATCGTTTACTAATAATCCGAGAAGCAAGAGTAATATCAATAACTTGTCTTCTAATCCTGGTTACAAAAGTGGGTTCAGAACCCCTATTTATAACATCCTGCTCAGTACCCATCAAGAAGTCCATGACAGCACGACTCTAGTATTGATGTCGCTGCTGCCCCAGGCAACATGATGTGCATTTGCATCACATCTTATAATTATAGGTGTGCTCCGTAAACTGTACTAAATCTACTAATTCCTGAGGAGGAGGAGGAGGAGGAGGGATAATCATAGGGGAAATAGGCCGAGACCACCACCACATCAAGATATCTGCCACCAATCCCCAGAGCAACCCTCACCGCCACCAGATCCCTAGAGCAAAACTGTCTGAGCAGAACGGCGCCGACATCTCTACTAAAGCAAATACTTGCTCTAGGAATGTCCCCGCTATCTGCAACAAACAGCCTGCCATTGACCGCACTCAAACCTCGAACCAATCCTTTATAAGCATAGGGTTCTTGGATAAGTGTAAAATACGTATGCAACTCAGCAGTAGAGCGGCACAAATTAACCGTTGTATCTTTGCCCTGCTACAAGTTAACCTGAACCGTTTCTATCCTGTCAATCATAGTGATAAGTCAACTAATGGAAGAAATGGAACTTCTGACATACTTGATAGACAGCAGGCAGGAACAAAAATAAATGAATAAATAAATAATAATATAAATAAATAAATAAATAAATAAAAACAAATAAACAAATAAAAATACCTGCTTTACATATCTCTCCTTTTTCCTTTGTCCACGTTTCAGAAGTCACCGCAGAAGTCCTCCGCAGCTCCTCCTCACACGAAGGATTTTTCCCGATTCCCACCCATAGTGCATCCAGGCCCTGGTCACCCGACTCTGGCTGTACAGAGGAATTACTCCCACCACCGGTGACCCTATTTTCTAAGAGGCCCCCGGTTGACGAATTTGAAATTAAAAACATATATTAAATAAAATTAAAAAGTCATCTCCAGAGCTCTCCACCCTCCAAGGAGCCTCACAATTTGGGACGCTTTGAAGAAGCGCCAGAGCTATCCTAGAGATATAGCGCCCAGGGATTGTGAGCCAAGGGAACTACCTGGAGCTCAGCCATGCCAACATGCTGCAAGTAGTGCTGGTTTACGCTAGCTGGTTGACCAGAGCTGGGTTAGGCTCTGGCCGCCTGTTTAGCGGAGTCCGGAACCAAAGTGGTATGTAGGACTGCAAGGCATGCTGAATTAACTTGCCTCTAACGTAATCCTTCGTTCTCAACCACCATGACTTCCTTTCCCCACGACACAGGAATCCACACACGGCAAACATGTGGATGGCACCAGCATGTGCCACTGGCGTGTAGGAATGTAATTGTGTAAGTGTACGATGTTAAGGTGGGATGCATCATGAACCCCCACAGAGGCGAAGCAGCAAAAGAATTCACTGCAAGAGATTCAGGCCGCACATAAATTATGGCGACCCAAACAGAGGACAGAAAAGTTTCTACCACCTCACACTTCTGACGGGGGCACCGCTACACTTGTTGGTCTGTACCCTTGCGTTCGCCCACCAGCTTGGCCATCCACGCTTCCACAAAAGTGGAGCGCAGATGTTTCCAGAGCCTCGACGAGGACGCGCTGGTTGGGCTTGAATGAGGTTCCGCGACAGAATATCCGTCTCTAGAAACATAGGGAAGTTTCACCCTATGTGAGTAAAAGTAATCCCTCAAACCATTTGGCTCCTTCCTACGGGATACCCATATTTAAAAGTATTATTTTGATTAGTAGCTTTTCCAGGATATTGCTCAGACATAAGTTACATCTCTTTAATGTTATATCAGTTAGATGCATGGTTGTTGAGATTAAGGGTAATTAAACAATTAAAACTTATATATCAAGTACTCCAAATATTTCATAAAAAATAGAAGAAGATTATTCAAATAAATCATCCAGCGCCAGTCGTTTGTTGTTGCAAACTGAATAATATAGAATTAGAATTAGCAATAGAAATTTATTTGTTTCATAGGTTACAACCTGTAACAAAGGAGTTGGCTCATCTTTCACAAATTTAAACAAAAAAATTTAGTCAATAATAGAATAAAATTAAATTATAAATTAACATTGTTATTCCAGAGGCAGAAGTAATGCAATTACTTTCTGTCGTTAACATTAAATCAAAATACATATTAACTAACTATTCATTCAATAAGAAAGACTTGAGTATTAAAATATTTTTTGATACTTATAAACTTTATACATATTTTGCTGATTGTAATCATCAAACTAAATAATATGGAGATAAATTGTTAACATAATTACAAGAAAATGCAACGAGAGTCACCTCCTAAGGAACTCGGACAACTTTCAAGACTCAAACGTTGGAGTACTTAACACAGTAATAAAGAGGAGAACAAATTCACTACCCAATTTGGCTTTATGATCTTATTCCAGGCCATGCCCAAGAAAGGATAGTTTCATAAGATAAAATAATTACGAAGATTGTGTCTGTTTAATTGTAAACACCGTCCTTCAAAGTCTTATCATAAAGCACTACGACATAAAAATACTATACCAGATTTATTGCTTAGTCATTTAAATTTAACATATCTTTCATCTTAATCATATAAGGAGTTATTGTGGATTCCATAGTCGTCCAAGGTAAAGAAAGTTGTTCAGCATTTTTATTCATTGGATATAAACAGAACTATCAACAGTTTCTTGAATATTTTTAATATCTTACATATTTTAATATCCGGTTATACTTGAATACCTGAGCGGATTTGAGAGGAGCACCTCAAAGCATTCTCAAACCAACAAAGACAGTGTAGTATAAATTTAAACCGAGCTGATATACCCTCAAAGCCTTATAAAATAATTTTTTTTTTTTTGGAAAAAGGTTTCCAATACAAAATTGGTGCAGTGTGCATTTTAAGTTTAAAGAAAATCGTTGAAGCCTTTACGAAACCAATTCTGTGAAATATCACTTCCGGTTAATCAACTTTCTTCATTGTTGGAATTCTATCAATGCTTCTACATTACTTCAGTATCATATAGATGGTAAAACCATAGATTACACAGGAAGTGGTTCTGTAGAGGAAAGCTTTCGCTAATGTTCATTCAGTACCTCCCCCAGAAAAATCACTCTTTCTCTTAATCATAATGGACCAGCCATTTCTTCAGGGATCTCGACATTCTTGCGACTTCAGATTAACAACTGATACCTTCCTGAATTTAGAACCTGAAGAGGTAGTTGATGTATATAACTGCTTGGGTTTACAGTGTATTCACAAGCAAATTCTAACTCACTAACTCTCACACTTAATTATTGCACACTTCCAAACAATTGTATTCTATGAAGAAATACTGAAATGTACGAGGCCACAATCGTCTTTTAGATTGCATGGATTTGACTTGAATACCTGTAAATATGAAGCATCTAACATTAATGGCTATTTCAGAAGAAGTATTGCGATCATTCAATTCTAGAATTTAATTTTCACCAGAAATACAGGGTTGAGGAAACCTGAGTCTGAAAAATTGATTTTGGTATCTCTCTCTCTCTCTTTCTCTCTCTCTATCTGCGTATTTGAATGTATGAAAATATTATGGCTTAAAATGAAAATTCGAGAAAAGCCAATTTTGATACTTTTTGTTTAATCTAAAAATATTTTTTTATTTAAAATAGAAAACACGTATCATCAACCTGATCTGAACTCCATTTTCTCGGAAATGATTTGAAAGATTTTCTTCAAATTTTGTATATTCTCTAAACATGTTGATCTTTTTCTTTAATGTGGGGTGGGGGGTGGGGTGTTCTGACTGACTTTTAGAGATGTTCTAGAAGGGAGGGATGATAAATTCATGCACTGTCATTTCATCATAAAGCCAAAATCTCGAGTTTGAAGAAAATCGATAAATGAGAATGCTACTTTCAAATTTTTTTTTTTTTTTTAAACAAACCCTCGCCCGTGTTAATCGACCCATTCAGCGCCGCCCAGACCAATACGATTGAGCCTGGCTTTCCCATGGAGTGCTATTCATTGTTTTGTCAAGAGCAGCGAAGATCTCGAGGTGTTCGGCATCCACTATATCCATTCTAGCATTGAGGGCAGATATTGGTATCTACTCCAATACTGGTCAAATGTGCTTGTAAGTAGTCGTGCCTTGTTATTAAACGAAAATTTGCAACGGCATCTTTCCTCGTCAAATTGAAAGAACTAATTCGTAAGGACTTGTGAGCGATTCCTATTGTTCACCCGCAGCAACTTGCTCTTGTAGATCTTTCAAAAAATTGGATACCGTCAAGTTTATTAAATTGCTGACAGGCTTATATAGGAGACTTCAACTTTTGGCTGATCCATTATAGCTCCTAATTTCGCTAGCTGAACTGCTCTTTCGTTGCCCGTCATGCTGATGTGTGCAGGAATCCATTGTGAAATGATATTACAGCCCTCATCGGTCACACTTTTTAACTTTTTTTGACGTTCTATGACTGCAATCACGGGGATACCATTGCGCATGCTATTGAGTCTGTAAGAATGGCAGGTCTCTTTATCTGGGTAATAGATAGACTATGTGCTGCCAAACCTATCGCTGCTACTTTTCCCTCGAAATTGTTGCAACCCTGTTCAAGTGGTATGGAAGCTTGGAACAATTTGGAGAAGACTCCAGCTCCAGCCCTTCCTTCTTTAGGTGTTGCAGAACCATCAGTAAAAACCCATACATATTTATCCGCAGGGTAACATAATTCTATCTTCTTTATCTTTAGTTTTATGCCTAAATGGTATTCCTATTATTTTTTTTTTAAGGTACAATTTAGCTCGCCTTCTAAAGGTGTACCTCGGGCAAAGCTAACTTTAGCGGCCAGTACTGAGCAGGACAAATAAATGAGCTCGATCAATTACAAAACAATGTTTATGTAAACGACCCTTTCTGGGCCCTGACTTACTATCGTGAAGTCTTTTTCTGGAACGCTGGTGGATACACACAACAAATTTGCTGTTTTTTCTGTTGATCGCAATTTTCTCGCGTTAATGTGATTTATTCAAATATGTTAATGTACGAGTATATATGTACATCAAAAATAATTTTTAGCGCTCTAGAAACATCATCGAATATAAACATCCGAATTTTTTTTTTCTTTTAGTGAAGAGAATATTTTTTTAAAAAACAAATAGGTTTGTTGCCTAACAGATTGAAGGTTAGGTTAGATTTGTAATTAAATCATGTACATTATGGTAAAAAGAAGAAAAATGCCGAAGGCTTTAAAAAACTTTATAAAAAAAAACATATATATATAACTATTAAAATTCTTGTAATGTTGCTCCACTATTAAATGCAATATTAATTAGGTATTTATATATCGATAAAAGATAGATATGAAAATTTTAAATGCAGTCATGTCACGGTCATGGGGAGTTGGCCAGCCGGGGTGACCTCAATTTTGCAACCACTTTCATTATTCTATAGTCAGATGTTGGCCATTGAAATTATATTTGAATAGATTTATATTGTAGATAAATACTAAATGGATCATGTTGTTAAAATATGTGACGTATGATATTTTAAATATTTAGACGTAATTTACTTATTTTTTATTACTAATGTTATATTATACTAGTGAAACTTCTTCAAATCATAATTTATTACGTTGCTTATTATGTCTCGTTAAATTATGTTGCTTTTTATTTATATCCGAACTTTATAAAAAAAAGCACCTGAAGATGGCAAGGTGCGTAGTAAACGATATAAACGTAAAATGCACCGTTTCAATTACTAAATAATTATATTTCATTTAATAATTGATAAATTTTATTGCTAGGAATTATAATAAATTTCAATTAGTCCGTCAAATATGACAGAGAGCTGAGATTTTAATCAGAATCTGGATTATTTACTATTTCCTTATTTTGATGAACTTGGATTGATCATAGAATATGTTTATTTGAATGTTTTTAATTTTGATGAACATTTTTGGCATCCAAAAAAAGAAGTTATTTTTATAACTAAGAAAGTATTTTTATTACTACAACATTGACAATAATTAATAACAGTATTACAACAGACTATTCGGTCCACTAGAAATTTAAAAATCTGCGGCAAAGAAGGTGGAGTGTATTTTTACAATTCGGATTTTAAAGGTTTATACAAACTGTTCACATATTTATATATTAAAGAAAGATAGCTTTTAAGAGAAATAATGCATAGCATAGGATGTCTCGATCTATGAAAAGCCCAGGATTGGGTTAAAAAAAATATATCACGCGCAACCTTGAAGAAAAATTCCGAAATATGTTTAATAACTAGTAAATACCCAGTCATTTACCTTGAAAGGAAAAAGCGTTAAGTTTAACCCGGAATAATTATTGTTTTACTTGTCTTTTAATGAAATCTGATTCTTTGGAACAGTTTGTTATAGAATGTTCATACGTTTTAAATAGTTAAGACTTAGATACTTTGGTAGTAATCACTTAAAGCTAGAAATCATTTAATCCATAGACACACTGAAACAGGTGTAAACCAAATATATAATTATGTTAAGCGTTCTTTAAATAAGAACAGGCAGAAGGTTAAATCTTTATTATTCGATTAAGTAAACGAGCTTAACTTTATCTTTTATTTATAATTAGAAAAGATGGAGCTGTTTCCTAATCTAGTTGTTTAGGTGTTTGTTAATGCTCTCTGTACTTTACTATCTCGTACTATTGTGTAAATTACAATAGAAAATATATATGTATATTTCTTTTTTGGATACTGATAAGGTTTGAGTCATTTTTGTTTTGTATATTATTCATTTTCTCTTTGGATATCAAATTGTAGCACAAGAAAACGTTGTAACGTAAAAGATAACGTAAATGTTGTAGTTAATATTATAATAAGTTTTCCACACTTCACTTACTATAAGAGATCCCCTGAAGAAAGCAAACAATGTTTGCCGAAACGTCGGGTTTTAAATAAAAAACCACTAAAATTATTATTATTATTATTTTTTTACCTAGAAACTTCCTGGTCGATAAGCCGACAATCAGATACAACAGGTTTTTCCTTTTTGTTTTAGCAAATTGTTTACTTATAATTATTTTTGTTTTGCATCCGGTAATTGCCAGCTCTATTTTAAAAAGTCATCCATTAGACGTGTAAGCAATATTCAAATAAATAAATAAAAATATATTAAAGAAAGGCACAAAAATACATAAATATAATAAATAAAAAGTATATAATTGTAAATAAATTAACTAATGTGGGCTAATCATGAATAAATTCTTCATTTATAATGAATCAAATCAGTATCAAAATTAATACATTAGTTCAGCACGAAATATATTATTTCGCACTGAATTATCGGCCTGGGCCGTGTAGTTAAGAGGCATCTCTGTGCATCTTAAATTCCAACGTCCCGCCAATTTCATTAATTAAAATGTTGGTGTGAAATGCTTCTTACATGATTTCCTTTTATTGCGTTAATAGAACTGTTCAATTACCAAATTTCTTTAAATTTGAACATTTTACTTTAACACGTTGAGTGCGAACCCATTCGGCCTTTACTGATACTATGTGCTGAATCGATTTACTTATTCAATCGTTTCCTTTTACACTAATTCGATTGTATTATGACTTATTTTTACCTATTCTTACATTCGTTCTACGATTAACCAGGTGTCGACACTGTGTCGCATCTCTTTTTATTTTTTAGAAAGCAAATAAAATTGGTAACATTTATGATGAATCAGAGACATTTTCCGTGGTAGCCTGCTTCATTTTGTGGTAGCCTGCTTTTTTTTTTGTGGTAGCCTGCTTCATTCTTATTTCTTATAATAATCTATTCTGAGCTCAAACTGTATATTGAAAAACGATTACTTTTTACTTATTTTTATTTTATTTTTTTAGAAAATAAAACTGCATTTTGTAATTTTATTGTAGAATAAAAGTGTTATTTTGAAATGTTGGTATTCTTTATGAATTATTTTTACGTTTTTCATCATTCATCATACATTTGTTGTGGTGGTTTGTTCCGCAGAGCTGGAAAGCATCAGAGACATTTTCCGTGGTAGCAAAGATAAAAACTTCCTATTTTTATCTGTAAAATTTATTCACTCCGTCCGCGACAAGTAATCAATATTTGGACTTCACTATTTGAACCATTTATAAGGGAAAATTAATTATAAGGATTCTGAGGAGTGGTATGGAGCGTAATGTATGTGCTGTTTCTGGCTACGTTCAAGTATATATCATCATATATACTAACCAACATATCACCACTACCATTTATGTATTCTTCAAAACAACTAAACTTTAACACGTTGACTGCGGATGTCGACAGCTTATCGACACACCCCCTTCTTTTTGTGGTAGCCTGCCACGAAAAAAAAAAATGAACAGAAAACTGAAATTCCAGGCTGGAGGAGAAAAACACTTTTTTAATCTTTCCACAGTGCGGGCAAGAGAGAACAACTGGCTTGAGCTGTGCTGGGAAATTAAGGGATAAGTTTAAAGTAAACAGAACCAAGTCGACACGCACCAGGCAAGAGGGGGGTGTGTCGATAAGGTGTCGACATCCGCAGTCAACGTGTTAAAGTTTAGTTGTTTTGAAGAATACATAAATGGTAGTGGTGTTATGTTGGTTAGTATATATGATGATATATACTTGAACGTAGCCAGAAACAGCACATACATTACGCTCCATACCACTCCTCAGAATCGCTATAATTAATTTTCCCTTATAAATGGTTCAAATAGTGAAGTCCAAATATTGGTTAGTTGTCGCGGACGGAGTGAATAAATTTTACAGATAAAAATAGGAAGTTTTTATCTTTGCAATTAGCATTCTAGGTATAAAGGAAATCATTGTAACCGTTTTCGTAAAGATTTCGAAGAAATCATTAACCTACTCGGCAATGGTACATTTCCGTTTAACAGATTTACTTCAAATGAATTAATTTATATTTGATAGTAATGTGATTAATAGTTCTGGTCTATGTTACCCCCTCTCTGTTGACCTATTTGTACCAGAGTCTTTGTAGTGAGATTTTTTTTTATTGAGAAGGAGAGTATTATTAACTAAAAACTAACTTTTACTGCATTATAATTAAATATAAACTTATAATTTTACATATTAAAGGATTTAATATAAGTCAGAGTAAGTGAGTAGTGAGAAATTTAGCATTGAGAGAGTGGGAGATATGATGTAAATCCGTAGACTCTTGATATACTGTTTCTGTTGATTTTGATTACTTAAATAGAAAACCCTGAGATGGCGGAAACATAGGCGGGGCTTATTAACCAAACACACTACAGAACTAAGGGCTGTCGAAGGTAGCATTGTCTTGCGTTTCTGAAAACAAGTGTAGATAACTTAAAATAAAGGCATCACAGTCTCTCTTTCTCTAGCAAGCAAATAGATTATTAGATAATGTGTGAGGTGGTAAAGAATTATGATTAAAACTCCAGCTGACAACGAAGATCAAAAGACTTCTCACCAAGATGTCGTGGGTGGAACATTAAATAAATAGAAAACTGAGATCATTTACAAAAACATTGCTATTGCAAGATTTTTTAAATAGAAATAATGATACAATGCAAAATGTATAAATCCTATACATATTAAGTACATATAATCAAAATAATAAAAATGCGGCTTGAATTGCATATATTAAAATAAATGTTGGCATTATATATTATTAATAGTAATAATAATAAAAATACATTGTATAAACTTCTTTAATAATCAATTTATAATCATCATTTACGTAAGCTTTCATGTTAATTTTGTTTTGTTGTGTTTCATATTAATTATAAGTATTAAATGAATAGTGGGGGAATGAATGCTTTCCACATATTACGTACCGCTTTAGTTAATTGGTACTCTTCCATTATTTACATAAACAAAAGAATAAATAATAAATATATTGACAGATAACCTAACATTATTTGATTTAATTCGTTTTCTATTTAATTGCGCCAGGTTTGGAAGCGCAAGATAGTAAGTACTTTCTTATCTCAAACTTCAGTCATTCCTTGCCGATGTTTCCTTAAACTTCTGATGTATTTCTTCTACAAAGTGACTTAGCAAACATTCTATACTCATTATTAATGACCATTAGTTATTGCAAAAATCCTTTCCCTTTTTATGGAAATGATCGTGGAATCCTCTCCTTCTGATCCTGAGCTAGTAAGCTCGTTACAGAACCATGAAAATTATATTTTTAAACTTTCGAGATAAAATAAAATTAAAAAAAAGAAAAATTGAAAATATGGAATTAACAAAAATTCTAATCTAAGATGCATGATGAGATCTTGATTTGTAAAATGAAAGAGATTTTAAATTGTGTAGAGGCAGCCTAAAGAGATGTCTAAATCATATTCACTACCACTGAAACTATTGCTACAATAAAGAGGTGTGAATTTTCTCTGATAGTCAGGCCGCACTGAGGGCTTTGAGTGGTGGAGCCGAAATTAGCGGTAGAATATAGGAGAAGGCTTAATGCTTTGGCTCGGAGGGATAAGGTGCGTCTCTATTGGATACCCGGTCATACGGGAATAGAGGGCAATGAGAAGGTCAGTTGCCTAGCGAGGGATCATCATTACCATTTTGTGGTCCTGAACCAGCCCTTGCTGTCACAAAGAAGTTTCGCGACAAACAGATTAGACTTTGGGAGATGAGAGTCTTGGAGTAATGCTGGGGGGACACGCAGAGTTGCCTCCAAGCTAAAAGATTTATAAAAGGAATTAAGCAGGGAATGTCGGAGTATCTCCTGTCTCTCTGAGGTCCTGTCTTTCTGAGGTCTGAGGACCTTGTACAAACTTGGGTGTCTAGTCACTTGTTTAACATAGGGAGGACGTCTAGTCCCATTTGTCAGAATTGCGACGACGGAGTCAGGGAAACAATTTATCACTATTTATGTCAGTGTCCCCGTTTTGTTTTACTAGGTTTCGCGTATTTGGGAGGGTACCATTCTTGCAGGATTGTCTGGGCGATTTGGAGTTTAAGGATACCTTGGGATATTGTAGACTGACCGGTAAGCTACGGGGGGAGATTATTTAAGGGGATGATATGGGGGGCATTAGGGGGATAAAAGCCATATAGGCTTAGGTCCCACGCCATCAGGCACCCGGTACAATAATATTGCTACAATAACTACTATCACTATATGAAATGTGAAAGTCAATGTCAGTAAGGAAACTGTGAGGTTTTTTTTTTAATCTTTAGATCTTGTGTTTTAAGTAATCCTTGATGTTGTAGTTTAGTAAACAGTAAAAGTGCCCTAGTTTCTAGTTATTTCTTAAATAATTACAAAATCTCTATTTCCGCATGATTTAATTTGAAAATGTTTATTTTAGATCATTTTTGTTTATTATGTCACAAATTATAGATGATTTAACAACCTTTTTTTTTTTAATAGGTGGATAATCTGATGAACTTTTTCATAAATACTGAAAGTACGAGTAACTAGCCATAGAGAAACATATTTATCTGTCAAAGATAAGAAATAAAAGGAGTTTTCTACGCATCAAAAACGTGTAAAGGTTACCTAATCATTGTAGAGAAGTTCAACTTCATGTAATCTGAGTCACCTAGTAACGGTGTTTCTGTTAATACGGAAGCTGGTGACCTACTTTGCTATCTTACATCAGATTAAAAAGAAATTGATATAGATTGTTTATACGAGATAAATTATCAAATTTTATTTTCCAACATGATGAAGTTGGCATACTCCAAATAGGTGAACTTGAATTTTATATTTTCTTCAATATTCGAAAGTACCTAATCTGTAAAGTCGCAATTTTAAGTAAACTGATTTTCTTCAAGTTTAGAATTCCAGCAACGCTTCTAATATAAATTCAATATTGTTAATATGTGTATGGGTCTGCAATGCTGGATAACATCTAGTATTTTGTGCGTCGTAACATGAATATTTCATTTGGTTCCTGACCGGTTTTGGATTTTCATCATCGTCAGACCAAATTCACCAAGTTTGTGTAGAGAGTTAACTTCAACTTAATGTTTCTATTATACTCACAGTAGTTGGTCACTCAACCAACAAATGAGAGTGCCATAGAAACATTACGTTGAAGTGAACTCTCTACACGAACTTGGTGAATTTGCTCTGACGATGGATGAAAATCCAAAATCGGACAGGAACCAAATGAATATGCATACTATGACGGATAAAATACCACATACAGTATAAATCGTATATAACGACACCGGGTATAAGGAACAACCGTTTGAACGTACAAAATCTCCGATCCCATGAAATGTCATAATAGGAAATGCGTAGGGACTCGTTTATATCGTACAACCGTTTATAATGTTCAAATTGGTTGTAAGGAACATATTCCAGGAGTCTTTAAACTGTGTGCTATCGGTTATAGTGAACAGGACGTGAGTATAAACACAGCTGCCAAATTAATTCTAGGAATGATTTCCCCATTTTTCAAACTCTACAGTCTTGGAAAACATACACTTGACCCTCAGTTTGATTTTGTTAACAAAATGGCAATGCCTCGTCAGTCATTTTCTAGTGAGGAAAAAAATTCGAAATAATTTCTCGAATTGAATCGGGATATTGTGCGAATAGTATCGCGAGTGAAATGGGGACATCTCGTTCCACTATATCAGGAATTCTTAAAAAAAAAAAGTGAAGATAATTGAACAATTCAACCAATGATATAAAATTAAAAAAATATGAGCCTCTCAACACAATGATTTGGACCCCGCACTATTAAATTGATTCACAACAACGAGCGAACAACATACCCATTAATGGTCCTATCCTTCAGAGTTAGCTTCTCTTTTAAAAACAGAAAATTTCATATGCAGCACGTTATGGATACTAAGATTTCGTGCTCTGTATGACATAGTCTTCGGAAAAATCAGCTAATGTTAAATAGAGTTTGTTTGGAGACTGGCTTGAAAATGTCTGGCTTAAAATTAAAGGAGATTACACTGAACATAAAATGTTTAATGCTGACGAGAGGGCCTGTTTTATCGTCTGACTACCGACCACTC
>JAAEAF010005199.1:88000-141636 GCA_011037195.1 Triatoma infestans
CCCCCCCCCCCGCAATGGCGACGATTTAGAAATGAAGAAGAAACTAGTTGAAAATTTCACTCCATAAAACAGATTTAGAAAGTTATAGTACCAATAAAAGAAATAAAAAAGTTCTATTTATTATCTATTTTAATTAAGTGATTAAAATCAAATGTCTATTATTAAAACCAATCTATCGCTTTTATGTTAGACCATATAATGTACAGTTATTTTAATTTGATATACAGTTATTTGATCATTTTAATGAATGTTATAAAAAGACAACAATTATTGGAGGTAATAAAATATGGAAGATAATTAAATAAAATTCTTTGGAAACTAAAAAAAAAAATTACATTATTATCTTTTAAACAAGAGTCGAAGATAAGAAATTGAAAGAATACACAATAATAAAATGAACAGTAACTTGTCTAAATTCAAAGATAGGGAGGGCAAAGGACCAAAACAACATAGTTTTAATGGCCTATTTCAAATATTATACCAATTTATTAATATATTAATTAATCTATGGTATTCGTATAAATATTAATTATTAGTAATTATTTTCATAATAGAAAAATGAAAATAATTTTATTTGTTTCAAAGATGGTTTTTCCAAAATATTCTCTAATTCCACTAAACTTGAATGGGGGGGGGAGATATAGTAGAATTAAAAAATATATATATATTTTTCCGTCTGCTTTATTTAAACAAAATAAAATCTAGCGTGAAACAGTCACACAACTTTCTCTTCCTCCAGTTCACAAAATTGTAATTGACAAATTTTATAGTTTGTGTACCAAATTTACTGAAATTCGTCGAAAACTGAAAAAAACCTGTTCAGTAAAAGCGCACTTCCGGTTTACTAATTTTCTCTAAAACTCGTCGTAATTTTGGCCATCTATTTATTTCTAATTAATTTTGTTTCGATGATAGAATTGTATAATCAACTATGATTGCACTTTAGTGGAAAACCGTAACCCCAACCCTCCCCCAAAAGTACCCTTAAATGAATTTTTCCGGAGAAATGTTTCAAATTAAAGTTGTAGCTATTTGTATGTGTAGTTGATGTAAAAAGTTTCAATAAAATTGTTGGAGCAATTTTTGAGAAAAACGCAAAAAAGCTAAAAAAAAACAAAAAAAATACTAGTAAAGTGTACTTCCGGTTGAGCAATTTTGACGTGTAACATACAGTCAGATCCCATGGTAATACCTAAACGAAATATCAAGTTTGAACTTTCTACGGTTTTTCGTTTTTGAGCTATGCTGTTCACATACATACATACATACACACACACACACACACACACACTCAAAGCATTTTTTAAAAACCACTTTTTTGTACTCAGAGGACCTCAAAACGGATATTTCAAAACTCGATATAGAAAATTTGACACGATTACAATACTTCCTCTTACTAGGAGTAAGAGAAAGTAAATATATCATATTTCATTAGGTTATTTTCTCTTACTTCTAATAAGAGGAAATATTGCTATCGTGTCAAATTTTTGTTATTGTATTTTTTTTTTTTTGATATTATAGCCTGAAATCTTGAGTATTTAAAATCAAAGAGAGTTTAATATTTCTTTCGGTTAATTCTATTTTTATAATTCAAGGAATCAGTTAAGTAGAATTTGTTAAAAGTATACTCTGTTCGTACACAATGAAGTTTATTGTTTCAACAATAATCAACTAATATTACTAGATTTACAGTTAGGAGTTTGTAATATTCCTTTTTTCTTTTATCAAATCAAAATTTATGACTTCAATATAGTTTAAAAGCAGAATTACCGATTGTTTGGATTTTTATGTTATAAATTTAATGAAAAAAATGTAATAAAAAGTATTAATGTAATAAATTTATTTGTCACGATTCTATAATTATATCATTCATGCATTGTAGTGCGTCAATTTTCTTTTCCTTAATTTTATTATATTATTAATAAAAATTATTACGCTGACAATAGCATCATTACTCATTAAAAGATAGTGATTTATTTGGGAAAAAGATAATATTAAAAATATGAATAACTAACATTCAAGTTGCTTAGGGCCCCGTTCTTTCTGCATAGAAATATATTTTTCTACTTGTACTTACGTATTCCAGCTGCCTTGAAGCCGAATCTAGCAAGCCCATCAGAAAACTCCCAATTATGAATGTGCATTCTCAAAAATAATTACTTAAAATACATGGAATATTATCAAATTAGGGCCTAAACTAGCTGTGAGAGTATTTTTTAATATATATATTGATTACAATTTGTATTTATAGTCACTTTATTGCTGTGATAAAGTAATAAATTGTGAATCAAATTTCGAAATAATATTGTAATAGAAATATAATTCCCCTTTTGAGTAAGAAATATTTGATAAATGAATAATTGACATTTTCATACATTCAAGTTCAGATTTCATCCACATGAACGAAAGCGATTATAGCAACTAAACGATCATAGTAAAAGTAGGGCTAGCGGAAGAGAGCCTTCAATGCTGCATTGCTGCGGGCAACACTTCTGAGTGGCCAAATTAGAATAAATATTTCAGAATAAATTTTTTATCTCACAGCAATTATTATAATATAGATGTTACTGTTTTTATTGGAACAAAAAAAAAATTCTATTTGAAAATCAGAATAATCTATTCTAATTCTAGAGTAGAGAATACCCTATGAGCCATTAAATGACCGCAAGATTATATATATCCCATTACCACCAGCTTCGGCTACCTCCTGAAAGTTGAACATAAAATGATACAATTGTTATGTTCAAAAGGACGTTTGGGAAGAAAGATGAATGAAATTCCAATAAATAAGCAAAAAAAAATGTTGCAAAATAGGGAGGAGAATATGTTCTGAGCGATCTGAAGTGTGAAATTGTTTGGCAACATCATCATAAATGGCAGATACTTTACAAGTTTGCAAAGGTTAGTTATTGAGAAAAAGCAATTTCTCAAAATATAATTCGACTTAAGTCAAATTTATCCTAATTTAAACAGAGAATTTTTTTAATAAACTAAACTTGGCGTTTTGCTTACAGTGTGATTATGGGAGTGGGAAGTTGGATATTTTCAATCTTTCTAGTAATCTGCATGCGTTAAAACCGTGCAGGGCTAAAAGTATTTTAATAAATTTAAAAGAGTTGTATTGTATTTACGAATTTTTGATTTAAGAGTTTTATTTATGAATTTATTTACGTGTTTTTTTTGGAATTTTCTCAAAAACGACTGTCACGATATAAAGATTTAACTAGTGAAACTCCAAGTTTTTTGATCTATAAAATAAATAGCTGTACTGACTTTTCTGAGAAGTATTGAAAGGTGACAAACAAGGCAATTGACAAACGAGTAATCCCTGGAAAAAAGGGAGAAGAAAGAAAACATCTAATTTACTCATTAACATGAGCACAAGGAAGGAAGAAGCACTAACTCAATGGGCACAACAAGTATTTGATGAAGACCAAGGAAATATGATCGATGAGAGTGAGTACAGTCCTCTTATCTCTTACGAAAAACTCCGAACTTCACAATGACCCAAAATTTTGGACTTAAATTCATGAAATGCAGATTGACCAAACTACAATGGAATGCCAATGAGCTTCCTTACTAGATACGACATTGACATAGGATACATTATCGTAACACATCTTAACTCAAATGACTGACTTAAAACACCAGGATACATCACCTACCGAACTGATAGACAGACAAGTGTAGCTTCAGGTCGAGTCACTCTCTGTGTGAAAATAAGTATTAAACACCAGACCAACAATAGACAAGTACCAACGCACAATAAATATGCACCTTTATCCAAAATTGAACCTGAAGGACCACAGATTAATTCAAACAAACATATTCAATCCACCAATTTTTATAATGAACATGGAAAATGATCAAGCTACTATTGAAGAAATTAAAAACAAAATCGGCATTTCTTTTAAAACCCAATTATGCAAAAACAAGCTGAAAATAATATTAAAAAATTCAGATGACTTTAGAAAACTCACAAAATTTTACGATGACTCAGGCCCAAAATACTACACATTTGTGTACGCCGAAGTCAAAAAGTTATAAGTTATCAGTAATCAGGGGTATACCATACTCAGTCACTGATAAAGAAATATTTGAAGAATTAATACGAAACTATCTAGAGATCTCAGTTACCAAGCTAATGAACAAAAATGCGAACTCCCTGTAACAACCCCTCTTCGCGCAGTACTATTGGAAAATGACAACAAATGAAAAGCAATATTCAGCTTATCTGTCTCTATTACTCAGTAATCATAGTGGAGTCCAGAAGAAAGACCACCCGCATCCCACAGTACAAAAATTGTCAACAATATGGCCATACCAAAAACTACTGTCGACTGGACCCTAAATGTGTAAAATGCGTTGGCGACTATCACTTTTCCATATGTCCAAACCTCCAGCTGGAAACACCCAATGCATTAATTGCAATGGGGATCACCCAGCCAACTTCAGTAAATGTCAAACCTTAATCATAATCGATAGAAACAAATCAAGAAACGCATGAGAAAACACCTCAACAAGGACAAACAATATGCCTCAAGTCTCTCCATCCAAAATAAATACTAAATTTTCTGCAGAGAAACTTAGCACAAGTACTCATGCCAGCTCAATTCCCAATTACTGGGCACAAGGAAGAAGCCGTCTGACCAGAATCCCAACGTTTCTTCCGAACTACAACAACTATATTCAATGCCATAAAAGATCTACTCCTACACGTAATCACTCCTATCATCCCACATCTAAAAAAATTACCCTCTAACCTGGTTCAGCACTTCTTCTTTTGAAACAACGGACAATCATAGACTGCTTCACACTCATAACTTGACACTAGTAAATTGGAATGCCAATGGACTTAAATCACGGATGTCTGTATACTCTGACTTCCTTACCAGATACGACATTGACATAGGATGCATTACCGAAACACATCTTAACTCAACTGATCGACTTAAAACACTAGGATACATCACCTACCGAATTGATAGACAGACACGTGTAGCTTCAGGTGGAGTCGCTCTCTGTGTGAAAAGAAGTATAAACACCAGATATTCCCTCCAACTCCATTAACTAATCTTGAAGCTGTATTTATTCTGGTACCTATCCAATGAGGTCCTTTAATAATTCTATCTGCCTAACTAAGACCGAACACTAGACTTCTGCAAGACGACCTTCAACAAGTTTTTACACAGAACAGCACACCGTTACTAGGAGATCTCATCAGTAAACATACATACTGGGGATGCCGAACTAATATTAACACTGAAACTGATCATACGGGACACGAAATTGAAGACCGCATAATTCCGAAATCCAACAACGTCACCACACAACAGAACTTACTATCGCATTTACGACGAGCGAAATTTACCGAATTTACCGAAATTTTATCCATAATCAAAGGACTCCCCAAAAAAAACCTGCCTCTGAAAGTCTTGCATTCCTAACTGGGATCTTCAATGCTTGTCTTCGATTAGGATATTTTCCCAAAGTGTAAGAATGCTATAGTATAGTATTTCATAAAGCTAGTAACCCAAAAAGCGTTCCAACAGTTATCGCCCTATCAGTCTCTTAAGCTCTCTCTCCAAAATATTAGAAAAGATAATATACAAACGACTCTTAAAACACTTGACAGACTCTAACACTTGAATCCCACCTCATCAGTTCGGATTCAGACAAAAACACCACCACTACACAACTATAAAGAGTCACAGAACACATTGTACACAATTTTGAGGAAAGAAAATAAACGGCTGCGATATTTCTTGACGTAGCTGGTGCAATTGACACTGTTTGGCACTCTTTTACAAATTTTCACTATTTTACAAACTTACAAACACAAACGCACCAACATACTTAACTCGAACTATAGGATCCTTCTAAGAAGACAGAACATTCCAGGTAAAATCAACAATACATTCAGTGCATAAAGACAAATACTAGCGGGACTACCACAATGGGCAATCATGAGCCCAATACTCTTCAACCTCTACTGCTCGGACATACCTGAATCTACTGCAGTGACTTTAGCTATCTACGCGGATGATACCATGTTAGCCTCATCCAGTACAGATATTAACGAAAGCACTACTAACTTACAAACATCAATGGACTGTATATCTACCTGGTTTCACCGAAGGAAGCTAAAGTTAAACCCATGTGAAACTGAAGCGAAAATCTTCCCTCTCCGGCGGTTTCGAAATAAAAACCTTCGCCTAATAACAATTGACAACCAGGAAATTCCCTGAAAACAAAAAGACCAAGGAGTAAGTTATCTGGGCGTAATCTTAGATAGAAGACTCACCTGGAGACTGTACATTAATACTGAACTGCAATATTCATACACCCGACTGAAACAACTCTACCCACTCATTAACAAAAATACACCACTCAAACATTCCTGCACCACATTATTCTATGACCTCTTCTGACATACTCTTGCCCAATTTGAAAATAACAGCTAGCAACACACTGACAAAACGATTACAGACTTTCCAAAACAAGGTACTGCGAATTGCGCTAAACGCTCCCTGGTTTATCAGAAATACACAAATACACAGAGAACTTCAAATGCCAGATATATACACAAACATGGCTAAACTCACAGATAATATCTTCCTATCGCTTCATACAGTACCCTCAGCTTCACATTACGACATAGGCGAGCCTATCCACCCAGACACTACCAAGATCTCTGAGAAAACTCATCTTTATTTTATTATTTCTGTTCTTTTTCTTTCAATTAGCCCTATGTATAAAGCTCTAAGTGAGCTGGCCCATACTAATTTGTAAATAAATAAAAAGATTTAACTTCACAAATATCCTTTTACTTCTTCTTCAAATCTCCGTTAGTTCTTCTTCAAATCTCCTTTTACTTCTTCTTCAAATCTCCTTTTACTTCTTCTTCAAATCTCCTTTTACTTCTTCTTCATATCTCCGTTTACTTTACTTCAAATCTCCTTTTACTTCTTCTTCAAATCTCCTTTTACTTCTTCTTCAAATCTCCTTTTACTTCTTCTTCAAATCTCCGTTTACTTCTTCTTCAAATCTCCTTTTACTTCTCCTTTAAATGTCCTTTTACTTCTTCTTCAAATCTCCTTGAACTTTCTTCAAAATATCCTTTTACTTCTTCTTTAAATCTCCTTTTACTTCTTCTTCAAATCCTTTTACCTTCTTCAAATCTCCGTTTACTTCTTCTTCAAATCTCCTTTTACTTCTCCTTTAAACTGTCTTCTCCTTTACTTCTTCTTCAAATCCCTCTTCTTTTACTCAAAATCTCCTTCGTCTACTTCTTCTTCAAATCTCCGCTTTCAAAAATCTCCTGTTACTTCTTCTTCACAATCTCCTTTTACTTCTTCTTCAAATCGCCTTATTTCTTCTTTTCAAAATCTCCGTTTACTTCTTCTTCAAATCTCCTTTTACTTCTTCTTTAAATGTCCTTTTACTTCTTCTTCAAATCTCCTTTTACTTCTTCTTCAAATCTCCTTTTACTTCTTCTTCAAATCTCCTTTTACTTCTTCTTCAAATCTCCGTTTACTTCTTCTTCAAATCTCCTTTTACTTCTTCTTCAAATCTCCTTTTACTTCTTCTTCAAATCTCAGTTTACTTCTTCTTCAAATCTCCTTTTACTTCTTCTTTAAATGTCCTTTTACTTCTTCTTCAAATCTCCTTTTACTTCTTCTTCAAATCTCAGTTTACTTCTTCTTCCAATCTCCTTTTACTTCTTCTTCAAATCTCCTTTTACTTCTTCTTCAAATCTCCTTTTACTTCTTCTTCAAATCTCCATTTTACTTTTATTTGAAAGATTTTTGCAAAAGTATATTTTGGATATTTGTGCAGAATTTGTGGCGTTAATTTTAAATATTATATGTGGTTAGTTCAGTGTTTTTAGAGAGCTCTACCGGGTCATAATATAGCCATACTTCTCTACCTGCCAAGATTAGTAGATTGGTAATTATTCCCACTATCACCTCTATAACCTGTAAAATTTGAGTTAAAAAAAAATGTCATATTATACATAATTGTATTAAAAGGAGTAAAATAAATTCGTGTGAGTGTTTCACACCAGATTTTTTTTTTTTTGCACTACAGCCTGTGAAGGCCCTAGCCTCCAATGTAACCTTTTTCCATTCCGCTCTATCCTGTGCATTTATTCTCCAGCACCCGAAAGTCTCCTTCTACAGCCACCGGCCATCTTTTCTCAACCTGCCAACCTTTCTTTTTCTTCCGGTCGCTTATCTATAGCTTCTTTACCGACCTGTTCTTTTCCATTCTAAATATGTCCTAACCACTTCTATCATCACTCTTTACCTTTCTGTCCAAATCCAATGAATCTTACAGATCTCTTATTTCTGCAGACTTCTGATTTTCCATTACCCGTTTATTTTCTTTGGTCCGAAAATCCTACGCTGGATTTCCTTTCTCAAATATGGCGAAATAAAGGCAAAATAGCATCCGTCAACAACCGTCAACCTCCTTCCAGATTAAATAATAGCAATTTTTTTTAATTGCTTTAAATTTGTAACATTTATATACTTCATTAATGAAACATTTTGTATTTACAATGATATTCCCATAATTATTTTTATCTTTAATTTATATATAATGTGACCATCTAATTCTGAGAAACTGGCGATACTTATCTATTAATTACATCACTAAATAAAAATGGTAATATATTTAGAGGAAGGAAGTTTTATGTTCAAGAAGAGTGGTAATTTTGATGAATCATTTGTTTAATCAGTTTTGCCATTCTTTATTTTAGTTGGGCAATTCCCAAAGTACGTCATATCTATTATTCAACAATCAAATTTTAGTATGGACTGTGTTAATTTCATACTATATTATAGGCTATTCTCGAGTTGTGAGAAGTATTAGCGTCCTAGTGTAAATAGCAAGACAAGGTTAATCAAAGGAAGGGAATAGCTAAGTGGTTAGCGTACTGGACTCCCACGCGGAGGACCCGGGTTCGAGTCCATGTCTGTTGCCCTTAAATTTTTTCTTCCTAGGAGCCTCTACAGCTCACTGTCCGGTGATGACTGAGAAAGCTCCGGGGCCCCAATGACCATAGCTGTTGACTTAAAAAAATACCTTAAAAAAAGAAAAGAGAAAAAGATTAATCATGAAGATGACGCTTAGAAAAGGGACAAATGGGAACGATAACAGTTCCCCTTCGCAACGATTGATCTAGAGCTCTCATATTTCCTGACAGTATTATTTTCAAATGCACCTTGCGAAACATGCAGCGAAAGGATGTCCATGAAAGATGCAGCAAAACATTTCACATTATGAACTAGGAAAATCCAGATAAAACGTTTTAGCTTAAATTCTTAATAAAAATTTTCAACAGCCTAAAACATACTTTAAGCATTTTAGCTATGACTGAAGATGGCCTGGCATGGGAGATTGATTAGACTAGCTTGACTGAATCTCAAACCTTGCATCCGTAGGAAAAAGACTTATAGTGTTTTTTTTTTGGGAAAGTCTAGAACTTCTAACGAGTAGTTTTGAAAGAAATTAGAATCATCGACAGAAATCCAATTACTTCAATCTTAATGGGGGTTACGAGGCATCAAATTGTGTTTGCAGCATTATTGATCAAGGAGGAAGAATCGTATATACTTTGGCATGGAGAAATGTGAAACAATGTTTACATTTTTGTAAGGAGTTCTTGTAAGTTCTGATGAGGTGCTGATAAAAGCGGAATAAGGGGCTAAAATGCCAGCATCATCTATGTAAATGAAAAGCAGAATTCAGATTAGTGGAAATGTTTAAAATGGAAAAGTTAAAAAGAAGATTTAGGACGCTTCCTTCCTTGTAAATACCATCAATAATTAAAAAAATGAAGATTATGAAGAATTTCAGGAGAATGTAAAGACTCGTTGGCATTTCAGAATTTAAAAAATGCTTACTTACTGATTCTGCTCAAGGAGATAGCGTCAATAACGCGACGCTATTGTTACACTGAAAGTTGACTGATAATGCGGAAGGAAATTTTTTAAGAAGGTACAAATCATTTTGTGGAATAGCCGCATGAAGATATTTCTAGGAGGCGAAATGCAAAAATTCTGAGTGACACATAACACGAATACAATAGTCTATTCTCCGTAGGGGGGTGAAGTTCGCGTTCGAGTTCATTCTCAGGTGCCCCCTGATATCCAACTAAACGAACAACATCAATCTCCAATGCTGCTTAAGTTCTTTTATAGTGGGCAGCGAGACGCGAAATGGCCTAATAGCCGAAGTCATGGCGTAGAGAAAAAAGTCTGTTCTCCGTTGGTGGAGTAGTTGTCAGCACTTCTTCAGGGAGTTAACGTCCCCTAGTTTTCCAGCCTAATAACGCGAACACTAAAACTGACAAGCTCCATAGTAACACAATACACATAGGACCTGAAGAAGTATGACATGTGAGCAACTGTTCGGGTTTAATGATCCCACTTAAAAACTAGCTCCACACACAAATATTTACTTACATGTGAACATTTTACTCCTTACACAAGACCACACAATGCATTAACAAGGATACCCAATCGCTAAAAGTCGGGTATAGATTAGACATGGGGGGAGGTGCAGGGGCTATGTTGGAAAAGAGGATCCTGGTCATTTACGGAGTTAACAACCTGTTGGCGTCCGTCTCAACACATATCAAAAGCCTCATTTGAGAGCCCTAACTGGAGGATAGCCCTACTCCAGGAAATCGGCTAGGGAATACTGCTTCAGGCGGACTCCTAGGGTTAGGAAGAGAACCACGGGAGCACAAGTAGATTGTTCGGTATTGGAACATATCATAAGTGTCACCGGACTATATCGAAGTCACTCGGATAGTAACCGGTTCTATCTCAGCGCGTGGAGGCGGGACCACTTATCTTAACGAAGAAATTATGATATAAAAAATTGATAATAATCATAACATTTCTCTGAGCTTAGCCCACCACTTCTCCCTCACTAACTTTCTTCACCTATTAATACTCTTCCTATCCCTGTTCCAACATTAAATTTTCCTGTTTCCATCCCTTCTACTCCCCCTTCAATCTACCCCCAACGGATTCAACGGTTCAACGACTTGTTGCGGGAACAAATAATACATTAGACTAAACCAGTGTAGATTACACTGTAGCCCTTCTTTTGCGCCAAGTAAGAAAGTCAGGGGCGGCAACAGGTGAGAAAATGAGACAGTTTTCAAATTTAATGACTTAGATGAGGATAACTGGGTAAGATTTTTTGTAATAAGAAAGAAAGAAGGTTCTTTCTCAAACGAATGTTCGTTCAAATTGTATTGGCATTGGTATTAGATCTTATTCAAGCGCATAATAGTTTCTACCTTATTTTTATTTCTCTTCTATTATTTTTTTTCTCTTTCGTTACAAACAACAATATCCATCACTGGACAGTGAAACGTTGCTGTGCCCCGCATGGACCTTCCTCACGCATCTAGTTGAATCTCTTGGGCATTGTGATATCTTGGGGCTCATACCACACCTCTTATGTAGAGTTTGTCAGACAGAGGAAGGAACACCCATCCATCTTATGACTGGAATTTTTTGGTCGGAACAGGATGCCTGTGGAATAGTTTCGGCTATTTCAATTTAAGGTTATGGATCGATTTTTGATCTTCGATTCCGAACTCTTCTGATTTCACAAATGAATATCAGAGTTTGTTCTTCTTAGAATTTTTTCGTATTTGACAGATATTTATTCGTTAAAAAAACACTATCATACTCAAGGGACATCAAACTTTAACAGCGCATTAATGTTGTTTTAAAAAATTTTTTACTGTTACAAAAATTTTATTTCGAAGATATGATAAATTTCAATATTTCCTTTACTACGCTAAGAGAAAGTATAATCTAGAATATAATAGAGTTTTTTCCTATTTCTTTTCCTTAAGAAGACCGACCGCATTCCGACCCCATTAGGTTTAGTACATTTTAGGATTAGTCATTTATAGGGTGTGCAGGAACATTTGTTAAATGTATTGCACGCCAATTAGCCTGTTAAATAGCCTCCTTAGAATAAGTTATATAACTAAATAGTTATTTGGATAAAATAAAAATATGTATAAAATGTAGTAAATAAATATAAATATGCCATTGGTTTTATGTAAATGCATAAACTCTAGGGGACCCATAAGGGATGTGGCACAAACAATATTCCACACTCCCCTCGTTGAATGGATTGTTGATAAAGAGGGGATCTTATGTAGATGCAAAATAGGATAAACGTGTGCCGTTCCAGCTCGTGTGGTACGGATCGGGAAAAAAGAAAATAAATAAGGGAGCTAATGACCAAAGCAGTCGATGCGCAAAATAAAAATCTCTTGTCTTAATTGGGGTTTCCGCTTTTATTTTAGGTAAAAATGAAAATTTAAAAAATAGACAATTAACAAATAAGTAAGCATTTATAAAGACAAACAAACATTTAAAAGTGTTGTCTTCTAGATAATAAACGAATACATTTTTGAAGAAACAGTCAATTAAATTTAAGATAGCATTGTTAAAATAAGTGCAAAATGCAATATGTGAACAGATTAAGATTGATTCCGTCTATCTGTGAAAGTTTTTCGGGTGATTTAATTATTTTTCTCAATGCTGGTGATAATCATGTAGTTGTCATTTTACACTTCTCCATATCTTATTCCAAGTGTTATATTTTTAAAGTTCTCATTATTAATTTTTTTTTTTGTTTTGTTTAATATATTCAAGGCTTTCCTACTAGCAAGAAAGATCTAGACGATACTGTGATGTTTATACAGTATGTTTTTAGGTGTATGACAAACAATTTTGGATGCACAGTTCGCTACTTTTTTTTTGTTTTGTTTTTCCCAGCTCCAGTAGCCCAGCAGCTGAGGAGTTTATTATTCTGCCTGTCCTCATCATGTTATCATTATCATTAATTTTATTTTATTTAATTTAAGTCCATAGCAATTTGAAGTTGATTACATAAAATAGATATGAAACAATTAAGTTAAGTATAACAAAGGCTAGGTAGTTCGCTACTTGTAACTAAATAAGCCAGGCATATCCCTATCCCTTCAGTAAATTGGGTGTTTCACACAAAATTATTTCATAGTCTTAACAAACAATTAATATAATAAAAAAATATTGTATTATAACACAAAAAAAAAAAAAAAAGTAATTAGTAGATAAGTAGAAAGATAAGATTAGTAGAAAAGTAATTAGTGTAGAAATACAAGAGCAGGGGAATCTCAGTTATACTTATTTCTATGACTATGACATGCTACCTGAAGCATACCTACAACTTTGTGACCAACAAGTTACTAAAGCGGCTTCCCTGGATTAAGAGCTCTGTGTATACGCTTTACAAACTGTTTACTCGCGTTTCCCGGAGGATATATGGTTGCACATATACGCAGATGGTTTCTCAAACCGGGGAAGCGGTGAACACCGGGGCAGTATACTACTCGCGTCTTTTTCAGGGAAGTGTGCCAGTTGGTGTTCCGTTAAATAACTTTGACGGAGAAGAAGCTGCAATTGAAGGGGCGGCATTAGTACTGGCCAACATGTCTGCTTGTCAAGCCGTCTTTGTTGTGGATTCGCAAGCGGCAATTATTGCCCATATGCCCACGTGTTACTCGCTGCAGAGGATTACTCTTAAAGCTCTCACAAAGATTTCAACTTGAGGTTGCAGTGGGTTCCCAGTCACGTCGGGCTGGAAGGGAATGAGAAGCCGGATATCCTGGCTATGAGGGCTGCGAATGAGGAGCAATGCCCAGTTAAAAGCACCCTTAAGTCAGACAACGGCGAATCGAGTCGGCGGTTAAGCGCAGCAGCATCGAGCGATGTAGGGCCCTTGCAGAAGGTAAGAAATGGCAACAGTTGGTAGAAAGAGCTCTTCCCCGCAACTTGGTTCGCGATGTAGGAGTTACAGCGTTTCATCTGGTGACCGGCCACGACTATCTTCAAGCTCACTTATACAGGATTGGCGTGGTTGAGAATGACCAGTGCCTACTATGCCAGGAAGGGAAAATGGATGCAGAACACCTGGAAGTTTGCTCAGCCTTAAAAGATGTCCGCGACTCTGCCTACCAGTGTGGTTCGACAATGCAGCAGCGTGCGCGAGTATATTAGGCAGCACGACATCATATGATAACGCTGCCATGGGTGGGTGTTGGATACAAAAAAAAAAAAAGTTATACTTATTTCTAGGACGTTGAAGCAACCTGAATAATACACACACCATTGGGCAGGCTTCGATCAATCCCAACAAAATTAAACAGTCAGTTTAGGGGTATGCCTGATGTCGTACATTCTCCAGAACTTTCAAAAATAAAAAATTTTCCAGAAAAAAAATTGCGGAAAATTTGTCTGATAAAAGAAAACCAATAAAAGTAATAGGTTATTAAATGTGCAGTTAACATGCACAAGAAAATATGGAGCTCTATTCGAGAAAATCCAGAAAAGGTTAAATGGTAACCAAGTGGATCCGGAAGGAGAAACAGAAAATTCAGGAGCTGTACTTAGCAAATAGTAAACCGATCCTAATCCCTTATTTTGTAAGTTGTTATACGTAAGAGAAAGTAACAAGCACAGCGTATGTAAGACAGAGGACAATAGTGAGATTAGAGAGTGAAAATGTAATTTCCACCTTTCTTGCTAAAATGGTCACAAAATGAGATGCTAACTCATAGAGTTAGATTATAGATAAGTCAATCTTAGTAATCTCATAGAAATAACAGATAGCTGGCGAGATATTCCAACTCTCTTCTATAGAGTCGACTATTCTTAAAATTTTGTGCAATTATTGAGAAATGTTCGCATACAAAATATTGAAAATAAATGGAGTGTCGTCAAAAGAGGCAAGAGGTTTGTAAAAGCGATAGAATATTGTAACTGAATGAAACACAACCCAATAGAATATATGTAATGAAGTACGAGGCATGTCCAGAAAGTAAGTGTACTGAATTTTTGTAGGTTATAAAAATTTTTATTTGAACAAAAAAATTACCTGGTTACATTAGTACATATGTAAGCTATTTTTCGACATAGTCACCATTCCTCTCAATGCAGGTGGTGAACCGGGGTATTAATTTTTTGATGCCTTCCTCGAAGTAGTTTCCCGCCAACCCCTTCGTCCACTTCTCCACCTCCCCTTCACCTCCTCGTCACCCATGTGCAGCTTCAGGGAGGTAAAGAGATAGTAATCTGAAGGTGCTAGGTCAGGGGAATGCGCGGGATGGTTCAGGACATCCCATTTAAACGAGGCAAGCAGTGTATGGTCTGGCATTGTCGTGCAACAGGCAGACTCCCTTTGTCAGCATGCCTCTCCTTTTGTTCTGAATCGCCCTCCGCAATTTTTTTAGGGTCTCACAGTATCTTGCAGAGTTGATGGTCTCCCTTGAGGCATATATTCAATATTGACATTTTTCACGAAACGTATTGTCGCGCCGACAGTTGTCAACGTACTGACCTCCAACCGGTATCGTTGCGGAGGGGAGGAATCAGGCTACACGACAGTGTAGTCAACATGTCGAAAACAAAATCCCTCCGGCCGTGAGAGCCTCAGTACACTTACTTTCTGGACATGTCTCGTACTTACTACCCATGGTACTTAGTAAGATTTTTCTTAGATCTTATTCAAGGGCGTAATAGTTTCTACATTTTTTATTTCTCTACTATTACTCTTCTTTTTTTTCTGTTTCGTTACAAACAACACTATCCATCACCGGACAGTGAGCTATAGAGGTTATTAATGAGATGTTACTGTGTCCCACACGGACCTTCCTCACGCATCTAGTTGAATCTCTTTCTGGGCATTGTGACTTAGGAGACACCTCTATGTAATAGGGCTCATGCCAGACCTCTTTTCTAGAGTTTGTCAGACAGAAGAAAGAACATCCATCCATCTTATGAGGAATTTTAGTCGGAACAGGATGTCTGTGGAAGAGCTTAAGCTATTTCCCTTCAAGGTTCTGGTCCAATTTGTTGGGAAGAATGTTTAGAAATTTTTTTTTTAAGTATAGTTGGCTCTTCATGATATCACAATGGAATATCAGAGCGTTTGTTTTCAAAGGATTTTTCGTTTTTTAGAAAATGAAATATTCATTCGTTAAAAAACAGTTTTTCAAATTCAGGGGACATCAAACTTTAACTTTGATGTTTCACTTTTATTGGTACAAAAATTTTATTTCAAAATTATTATGGATTCCAATATTTCCTTTAGTAAGGGAAAGTAAAATCTAGAATGTAATCGAGTTTTTCCTCTTTCTTTTCCTATTATATAACTTAGTATCATACAGATGTATTTTCTCTCGTTGCTTAAGAGAAGTGTATAAATGTTAGAACTCAATGTATTTTCTTGAGTTCCTCTAAATAACAAAAAATTGTTTTTTTCCACCATTTCTATGTGTAGTGCATGAAACAAATTTCATAACAAAACAACACAGAAAGATTAATTTTGATGTTTTTTTTTCTTTTACTACCTCTAGAGCATCGGTTCACACAGAGGTGCGAGTACGCATTTCTAAGGTTTCTGAGTGTGATTTTGGAACAATTAAATAATTTCCTATATCCTTCTTACTAGGATAGTATTGAGTTGCTAAAGTCAGAAACGCAATGACTACTGAGACATTATATTGGAGTGCTATTGTAATGTAATGGTGTGTGTGTATTTGTAGTAGCTGGTTGTGTAGCACGAGCGGTTTTGTAAAAGGGCTTGTAAGTATGTTTGAGGTAAAGATAGAAGTATTAAGAAATAATTAAGAAATCACCACTGTTAACAATTAATATATTCTTTAAAATAATAACTACAAGTTATTTGATATTATAAACTAATTTAATATATTGTGAAACTGGCACTGATACTAAGAGAGCGATTCCTGAAGTGTACTGGCTTTGGAAGCAGAATGCGACTGTATTGTTTGAAAGCAGAAGTGAGACTATCTTGTTGGAAGGTAGAGTACAGCCTGTTCGAAGGAATGCTCTCTAACAAGGCAGTTGGCCAAGTCGCATTGTATTAAATTTTGTGCCTTTGTTTCCCTACTAGCAATGACCCCAATTTACAGTACCTGACTCTAAAATACACTCTTTTTGAAGGTAAATTCACAGCACTAAGATAATTATAAAATATTAAGAAAATACAATTCTGGATACTATAAAATATTCTAAACTCTAAACTATTATTTTTCTATTTCGTTCTTCCACTACACTATGTACATGAATATTGAGGGGTAACTTGAGAAATATATTTTGGATGAAAATTGGCGACGATTTTAATATGCTGAAATTAATTGCATGATTACTCCAGTATATAATCTCGGCAGCTGTAAGCCTCGACATACATTTATTTATTAACCTAGTAACGGTAGTATTTATTTATATATAAAGAAATAATACAAGAAGCAAAATATTGGTGGCTGGGGCGAAAGAAAAAACGTTTTATCTTTAAAAGTTTTACCTTTGGTGTCCACCCTCAGGAACTATGGAAAAAATTGCTTGTTTCATTAATAACGGCCAAAGATAACTATTGTTTATATAAATAAATAATATTTATTATTAAATATTTAATATTAAATAACACTTCAGTGGTGAAACAGCGCCGGTATTTGATATGACAGTTTATAGTCAATGCTGTCCAAAACCCGCTAAAATCAACTATTCCAAAAAAATGTTTCAAATAAAAGTGATATATACATTGGTATATAATTGGTGTAGTGGTCATGAGTATGGACCTGTAACTGGGAGGTCACCAGTTCGAGTCCTGCGTACATTTGCTTAATTTTATATTCGTTTAAAAAATGATTAATAGCAAAATAGTAGGTGCTTCCGCTCCCGTCCACAACACCTAATTTGGTAGGTTGACTGACGTAAAGCCCGTCCGAAAAAATAGGCAATACTTTACTATATATATAATTATTACAACTTTTGTATTTGAAACTTTTTTTCGGCGAAATTGATTTTATGTGGGATCTGCGACTTCAAGTTATCTCATAACTGCAATTAATATTAGTGGTGTTTTATAAGAGGGACCGCCTGGTCTGGTACAATATTGTAACCTACAGATGATACCTAAGTTCTAAGAACCAGTAAAGCCTAATTAAACGTTCAATAAAAATTCGATAATAAAATGTCTGACATGATTTGTTACTTATATTAGTCATTATATGTGGACAGTTAGTAAATAAACAAGTCAATAAATTAATTAAATTTCAAGAATTAAAAATGTCGTAAAAAGTCAACGAGTATTAAATACATATTTCTCTTTAAATTTTGTAATACACAAGTGGTTTTCGAAATAACATTACTGCATTTATTGTATTAAAGGGGTCGGTCCGAATGAAGGCATTTCCTGCTAGAGATGACGCAACCGTTTATTTAGAAATATGTATAATAGTACTTATATAATACTTTTTGAAATAATGATTCAGTTTCTTCTTTTCCTTTTAATTTTGACAACTTTTATCAATTTAATGTTTTTTTTATAAGTATTTTCTAATTTATTTTATTCGTTTACCAATAATTAACTATCAAAATGTTATTATTATTATTATTATTATTATAATTATTATTATTATTATTATTATTATTATTATTATTATTATTAATGGCGGTTGTCCGAATAAGGCGAGACATCTAAGCCAATATGGCTCTTATTACCTCCTTCATAAAAAAAAAGGAAGAAAATTTAGCAAAACCGGGACACTGATTTAGGTACTGGTACACCGGTTTCCCTGACACTATCATCGCAATTCTGACACAAAGGACTTGGACATCCTGACTATTTTCTGTAAATGACTGGCTATTCAAGCAAGTATGCCCAGTCAATACACTTTCATGACCCATTAACTGAATCCAAATCAAGGAGAGAAGATATTTCAAGTCCCCCTGTCTTAAGCCTTTTATACATTATTTTTAGCCTGGAAATTCCCCTCCATATCTTTCCAGTGCTTTCCCAATTCCCTATTCCTCCCATTGTTTGAATTTTCTATCGCAAAATTGCTTGCTGTTTTGATGATTACTGCTTTCTCGGGATCACAAAATGGTGATGAGCATCCCATCTTGGTCAATTCGTCCGCCTTCACATGTCTTCATCTATACCCGCATAGTAGGGATACGCAGAAGAGCTCCACTCTACTTTTAGGGAGACAATCAAGCTTTCTCTGCATTCATCAATTAATTTAAACCTCTAGCATGGCTTATTCAAAGTTTTATTGCAGCTTAACTATCACTAAATTTAAGTTTAAAAAAAAAAATACTGAAAAACACTCACACTACTTTATTCTAACTCAGTTAATACAATTGAACAAACAAAAAGATTACTTCTTCAAGCTTGGAATTGCCTACAAATTGCGTTGGAGTATACTTATGTTGTCTTTTTTTTGTGCAAATAGTGAATTACGATATGATTCCATTGTGGTCCAGAAGGCAGCGCTCTCATTCAACCCAAATATCACTCAAATCTTAATACAAATTTCCTAAAAAAATAGACCAGAATAAACAGATAGATTTATTCATATATCTACGCTGTTAGTGTCCCGAGTTTAAAGAATTACGTTAAGAGTAGTTTTCGAGAACATTCCAAGAAAACTCCGAAACTGTGTTTCTGTACGACGCACTAACTATTAACCAATTTTCCTTTAATTTCGTAATTCTGGCAAAATGCTTTCAATGAAACCTTAATATTAATTATATAGGCGGACAACGTATATATTTTACTGCTTTGACCATAGTAGATGAAAGGAATATCGTTGCAGCTTCCCTAGAATTCTCCTACTAATCAATCAATGATCCTGGGAAAATGGTTTCAATAAAAGTGATATATCAAAGACATTTTCCGTGGTAGCCTGCTTCATTTTGTGGTCGTCGACCAGTTTCCGGGCGTTCGCCCATCTTCAGGATGCGTTTTTCAGACAGTGTGACTACACAGACTTGCACAGTAAATTCAATTGTGAAATTCGACTGTGAAAACTAAATTTGCTCTGTGCAAGTCTTTGTTGTCACACGTCATGCGAAAAACGCCATCACTGAAGATAGGCGAACGCCCCGAAACCGGTCGATGACCGCACAATGAAGCAGGCTGCCATGGAAAACATCTCTGATGCTTTCCAGCTCTGCGGAACCAACCACCACAACAAAATGCATATACTTTTTTTTTTTACTTTACTTTCCCGGCGTTTCCCTTTCTACTGGGTTGCCGTCAGGTCAAATTGTCCCTCCAAAGATCTCCCTCCCACCAGTCACCTTCCCGCAGTCCTCTACCAGCCATCTGTTCCTCTATATCATCTTCCCACCCTCGGGCTGGTCTTCCTCGTCTTCTATTTCTCTCCGGATTCCACTTTCTCACCATCTCTGACCATCTTTCTGAGGGCATCCTTCTGAGGTGTCCATACCATTTCGGTTTTCTTTTTACTAGTCTCTCCTCCATAGTCTCCTTGACCTCCATTTCCTTCCTTATATCTTCATTCCTTAATCTATCTCTTCTAGTTTTTTTTCAAACACCTTCTCCAATAATCCATTTCTACAGTACTTATCTTTGCACACATTTTCCTTGTAGTAGCCCAGATTTTTGATCCATATGCGAGAATTCCTTCTATTATTGAGTAGAAGATTCGTTTTTTATTATTTTTTGACAGAGATTGATTCCATATTACTGGTTGAAGCATACTAACCACCTTTCGGGCCTGACTACTTCTCATCCGCACTTCTTCTTTACAACCTCCCTCCTCTTCCAAAACCGAACCCAAGTACTTCAATTACTTAGTCCTCCTGCATTTCTCCCTGTCCACCAGTAGATCTTCCTTCTCACTTCCTGCTACCACCATATACTCTGTCTTATTATAATTTATCTTCATTCCCCAACTTGAATATGAATCCTTCAGCTTCCTCATCATCAGTTCTAGATCCTCTTTATCCTGGGCTATAACCACCTGGTCATCAGCAAAGAATAAAGTACAAAGGTGCTCCTCTTCCAATCTGCACACCCATTCTTTTACACTTTCTGAGCCATTCGTGCACCGCTCTATCCAGGTAGATTTTAAATAACGTGGGCGATAAGCAACATCCCTGATTTAGGCTCTTAGAAGTCTGGTATGCTGTGGATATTTTTCCCCCCTGCTTCACACAGTATACATTATCTTGATATGCATATACTTTATATGTGAAAACAGTATAGTTTAAAGAATATCGAGAATAGTTTTTCAGAAATTGTGAAAAACTAAAAACAAAAATTCAGTAAAGGGCATTTCCAGTTTTTGGAATTTTTGACCGAAACTTTCGTGTCAAATGTGGTGATAATTTGGAAATTTGGAATAATAACAAGTTTGAAGTTTCGGCGATTTTTCGTTTTTAAGATCCCTCACTCTCTCTCTATATATCTATATATAATATTAATATATATTAATGATGTTATTTTTAATGATATAATATCATTAAAAATAACCTTTTTTTTGACTACTTAAAGGAACTCAAAATATATATTTCTGGTAAATAACTTTCGATCATTTGTCACGATCGCTACAACAGTAAGTGAAAATAAAAATAATATGTTATATATATATTTCCCAATATATAACGTGCTACTGTAGATATCTAAATATAATGTTACCTTATATGAAATAATAATACAAACTACACATGTGTAAAACTAACTATATACAGGAGATGAATGCAGCTGTCACAAGGGGTGCCGCCGGCCAAATCTACCATCCACATTCCTTCTGCCAGTTCTGCCACCTGGCTCTATTATTATTACTATATATATGTACATACATACAATAGTATAAAAACTGGTTAGAAATATGTGCATCACTTAAAAAAAAACAAAAATCTAGTTGTTAACAATAATATTCTGAACCACAAAATTTGGCACTTTCTTTGTTATTAACAAATAATTTGTGGAGAAATTATAATATAGGGGTTCTGCTCACTCTGTAAACTAAATAAATTGCAACATGTTTTTCATTATGCCGTGGTTTGCCTGATTTTAAGAGAATACAGTTTGAAATATTAACAAAAAAAAAAAAAATGAGCTTAGTGGCCGGGTTTTTTTTAACGCGTAAATGGAAAAAAACTGAAGATGGGCGAACGCCCGAAACCGGTCGATGACCACAAAATGAAGCAGGCTACCACGGAAAATGTCTCTGATGCTTTCCAGCTATGCGGAACTAACCACCACAACTGTTTATTTATATTGTAAAAATTCTTGCCTAAATAAGATATTTGTTTTATTAAAGAGTCGTAAGAACTACTAAGCGTTTTTTATTTTATTTTATTTAAGAATCGTCTGTCTGGAAACACTACCAGAAATTTAATCCGTTACAATTCGTCGTAGCACGTGGCTCCCTCTGAGCGGACACCCTGGAAAGGAAAGGCACCAATAATCTCCTATATGGGATCATTTTAATTCATTTTTCATGTTTTGTTTTTTTAAATAATCGACTTAGAAAAATATTATTTTCATTTGAAACTAAAAACTGTTTATAATATTATCTAAATATGTACACATCTTAATAACTGAGTGACCAAATTTGTTTATACAATTCTAAAATTGAAGATGGCAATGAAATCAGTATTGCCAGCATAAGGTCTACATCCTGTTTTGGAGTCAAGTTTATAATAAGTTGGTCAGCTTGGCTGGAGGGGACACGCATATGATGACATAAAGAGGGCCCCAAGCGCTCTAGAGTGATGTAATATAGATTGTATATGTTACCCACGTGTCATCAACCCGCCTCAGTCCTTGGAATTTTGTATGGACCAGACTTATTGTATCCCCCTACTCTTTTGCTACTAAGCATAGTATCCCGCTGCTTTAACAGTTACATCATCTATAAAAGAGGAGCTCTTTAATTTCTTATAACATTGATTTTAATGTTCCTACTTTTGTCGTCTGACCGTATCTAGGAGGAGTGGTCCATTCATTATATCTGTTCTTAGCATTTATAATTCATGTATTATTCTTCCAACAAGAATTTATAAGCAATAAAATCTATTTGAATTAACTCAAAAGAAGAATGAATTGCTAACTGCATTTAAAGTTTATACTCGTCTTGAGGAACACAAATTTGGTGCGTTTGTTTGAGTATAATTGTATAAAATTGTTATGAAAATTTAATATTTTAGAAAAAAAAAAAAACGCGTGTCTTATTTATAGGTATCATTATTAAAATACCATAATTCAACGACCTATTCTATTAAAAATGCCAAGCTAAGATAAAAATCTTCATGTAGGAGGATATTTTAATATCTAGATTAATGTATTGTCATATTTTTGGAACAAATTTGGTATAACATTATTTTGGAACATGTATTTAGAACAAGTATTGAATTGAGGTGTATTCATTTCAACAAAATCTGGTGTGAAACACTCACACAACTATCTCTTACTCCAGTTCTCAAAATTATAATTGACAAAATTTTATAGTTTGTGTACCAAATTTAATGAAATTCGTCGAAAACTGAAAGAACTGTTCAGTAAAAGCGCACTTCCCCGGTTTACTAATTTTCTTGAAACTCGGAATTTTGGGTATCTACTTATTTCTAATTAATTTAGTTTGGATAATAGAATTGTATAATCAACTATGATAATACTTTAGAGGAATACATAATCCCACCCCTTCCCAAAAAGTGCCCTTAAATGAATTTTCCCAGAGAAATGTTATAAATAAAACTTGTAGACCTTTGTATGTTTAGTTTATATATGATGTTTCCAGAAAATCGCGAAAAAATGAAAAAATCATTTATTAAAGGTGTAAAGTAAACCACTTCCAGCCATCCGATTTTATTAAACTCGAAATTTCAACAACATATTCAATTCTAATTAACATTATTTAGATGACAGAACTGTCTTAATAAACTGAAATAGCAGTTAAGATAAAAACCTAACCCCACTCCTCCCCCATAACTGTCCGTTAAATGAATTTTCCCGGAGAAATGTTTGATAAAAAAAGTTGTAGCTCTTTGTATGTGTAGTTGATATACCAAGTTTAAAGAAAATCGTCGGAGCCATTTTTTAGAAAATCACAAAAACGTAAAAAAAAAACTAGTAAAGTGGTACTTCCGGTGGAAGGAATTTTGATAGATAACGCACCGTCGTTAATTTAAACTTGAAACGGAATATCAAGTTTCAACTTTCTACGGTTTTTCGTTTTTGAGCTGTGCTGTTCAGATACATATATACATACATACATACATACACACACACACACACACACACACACACACACACACCCATTTGCTAAAAACCACTTTTTTGGACTCAGGGAACCTCAAAACGGATATTTCCGGTGAAAACTCGATATTGAAAATTTGACACGATTACAATACTTCCTCTTACTAGGAGTAAGAGAAAGTAAAAAGAAAAAATTGAATACGTAAAGCAAATTGTAGCAGTTTTCAAGAAAATTCTAAAAAAAGAAAAAGAAAAAACAATTCTGCAAATCGCAACTCCGGCAAACCATTTTCTTCTAATTGGGAATTCCAGCGATGCTTCTAATGTACTGTAATATCACATAGATCGAACCATACATTGCACAGAAATGATAGGTTAGAGGTAAACTTAAAATTGTTAGTCCGTTTGTGATATGTAAAGTTAGTCCGTTAAGGGGGGTATGTATGTGCGGACACCCTGATACTATGGATCATAAGATCTTCAGATGTGTGTTGGGGGACAGGGAAAGATATTTAGGTAGGAGAAAGTTAGGAAGATAATGTAGGGTTCTGGGTGAATAAGGATAGGTGGGAAGGTTTTAGAATTTTATGTAGGGAGATGCTGAGTAGTCTGGGGGTGTAAGGTAGTTTAGGCGAGATTAGGTTAGAGTAGGTTGTGAGGGGTGGAGGAATATCGAGTACTCCACCCCAGTTTAGAGAGTGATTGATAGGCTGAATGTAATTTATTGTTTGAGTGGGGTGTGATTGTAAGTAAGTAGGTATAGGTTAGGATAGTGTAGTACCTGATTAGGATAGGAATCATGGGGTGGAGGAATATCGAGAACTCCACTCCGAGGGTATGGTGTGAGTGGGAGAGTGAGAGTGTTTATTGTATGAATGTGTGGGTCTTGGGGTGGCGTAGGTATGTGGCGACACCATCGCCCACCCTTCGGGGTGCAAACAGCCTCTGGCTCTCTAGGTCGGGAGCCAGTTAATTCCTATCCCTTCACACTACCCATCCTTTTCCTTTCCCCTTGCTGGGATACCGGCAAGTGTTCCTAGGTCACTGCACCTCTGTCCACTAGGCACTGGACAGGAATCAGTAGATGGAAGGTAACCATCGGGCGTGCGAGCAGTCACACAATGCTTGTTAGCAGGCATTGTGTGCGATAAGTCACACCGTGTCTGTTGATGAGCGCAAGCGCCAAAGTTCCAAGCCCAATTGCTTGCGATTGAGGTCGGACTCGTAGTGGTCGTGGTTTAACCGACAACTCCAATGACTTCGGTTATGAGTTGAGCGGGAGGAGACTTGCAATATAAATTCAACCCGGTGCCAGCCCGTAGCTGGAAGTGCACTTGCTAGATGTGCGCGGCCCACCGGAGCCTGCTAAAGTGCCTCTAGCTTCTGGTAGTGGGGTGTGACCACTATGTGCGATCACTCTGCGCGCTGGTTGAGCATATCTCAACCTACCCTTAAATGGGTCAAGCAGGGGAGTGCCCGGCGAGGCACTTCTACCACGGCGAGGCCTTGCACTCCAGCCTCTCGTGGTAGTGACATCCACTCTCTTGTAAAACGACTCCGTGCTTGCACGGGAGGACTGGTATACCGCTTATGGGGTAGGAACGGTCTTAAAAGAACCCCTAATAACGAGAGAGAAAGGGAAAGAGAGAAAGAAAGTCCGTTTGTGAAACACCATTTAGTAAAGTCGCACTTTCGACTTGATGGACTTTTACCGAAACATTAGTGGATGCTTACCAAAATGGAATATCAAATTTGAGTTTCCTACGATTAGAACTCAATTACGAAAATTTGAACGACAGCAAAACTGAAAATAAAATATAAAATTATTGGAAAATTTGAAGCACATCATTTATGTAAGCCAATTCAATCCAAAATATGTAAAATGACAAGACAACACTATCTTAACAGAAACTGTGCTAATTTAACTGAAGAGTTTTTTTCCTTAAAAACTTACGAAAAATGTAAAAAAAAAAAAGAAAAAAAGTGGTATGAAACACTCACACGACTTACACGATTCACACGACTCTTACTGCAGTTTACAAGATTTAAGTGACCAATTTTCTTCAAACATAATTTTTAAAAATCGATCAGGTGTTTTTATAGATAAAATCGTAGAAAACTAAAATAACATCACTCACTAAAAAAAGCATTTCCGGTTAATCGATTTTCTTCAAATTCACAATTTTGGTAACATATTTAATTTTAATAATTTATTATTATTTACATTATAGAATTGTACAAAAAAAACTAAAATAGCACTTTAGTGGAAAACATAACCCCCCCAATCCCTTCCCCAAAAGCAACCTTAATTTGAATTGTCCCAGAGAAATATTTCAAATAAAAGTTGTATCTCTTTGTAGGTGTAGTTAATTTTTAGACGAGTTTAAAGAAAATGTCTGGAACCATTTTTTGAGAAAATCGCCAAAAAAAGTGAAAATCCATTTAGTAAAGCAGTACTTCCGGTTGAGGAATTTTGACAGATAAGATCTTGTCAGATCCCATAATGATACCCATACGGAATATCAATTTTGAACTTTATGCGATTTTTTGTTTTTAAGCTTATACTATTCACCTACACACTCAATTTTCTAAAAACCATTTTTTTGTCAGAGATATTTTCCGTGATAGCCTGCTTCTTTTTGTGGTCATCGACCGGTTTCGGTACTGCATAGAGCAGTGTATAAACTAAATTTGCTCTGGGCAAATCTATGTTATCACACTGTTTGATAAACGCACCTGACGATGGGCGAACACCCGAAACCAGTCGATGATCACAAGAAGGAGCAGGCAATCACGGAAAATATTTCTGATGCTTTCCAGCGCTGCAGAACCAACCACAAACACTTTTTCGTACTCAGGGGACCTCAAAACTCATATTTTCGGTGAAAATTCAATTTTTTAAAATTTGACACGTTTACAATACTTCCTCAAACAACAGCAGTTAGAGTAAAAAGGCTTAAAAAGGCCCTGCACCTGGTTCTGAAGATTTAACTTCTCCTACATAATTCATCAAGTCAGATTGAAGTGTGAAGAATTTATTGTTGAGCAGAAATAAATTTGTTTCTCATTCTCTTCTGGGAAAAAAAATAACTTTTTCATTTGGTAATAGCAAATAATATCTTTAATACATTAGCGGGTACTAGAAGTTGTGAAAGTCGTGCCACAAAATTCATCTGTTATACTAAGTTTTTCTTTTTTTTTTTTGGAAGTATTTTCCATAAAATAGTAGGCAAGTGTTTGATAAGTTAATATGGCAGGTTAAAACAAATAGTTTTGAGGAAATCACGAAAAACTAAAAAAAAAAAAACTCAAAATATCCGCCTGCCTACCAGTTGCTGGATTTTGATCGATACCTTGTGTCTGTGATCGCTATTTTTTTTACACATAATATGTACTTCATGTGATTTTTCGTTTTTAAGATAAATTTTTCCAATAAACACACAAAAAATTCGCTAATAACTTTTTTTTTGCATTTGGGAGACTTCAAAACAAGTATTTATTTCCAATGATAACTCGATTTGGTAAAATTGAGGAAGAGTAAATAAAAATGAATTTTGAATTCTATTTATAATGTGTTTGTCATTTAATTCTTCGTTATCACAAACACTAGACAAAAAATCCATTAAGACGTAAAAACCCACACATGTATTAGGTAATTGATAATGTCATTTAATAATGTTAATGATATATAAGTTAAAACATATTATGTTTCAAAAGAATATTTTGAGAAAAATAAACCTGGACGATTAATCTCATAACCGTCAGTATGCTTTCGAAACAAACAATATATCTTTCTTATTAGAAAGTGTTAACTTCCTACGATTATTTGTACCTATCACAATATATATTGTATTGATAAATATTGCCTGTGAATTATATTAATGGTGGAAATGAATACTCGCGAAGTTCACTGATTATTAAACTTGCCTTTATTTTTTAAACAATTGAAGATTCAAATTCCTGTTTGATTTATAATTGTGTAGCATTGTTAGTAAAACTAGGAGACTGTAGTTAGTTGCGGACTCTGGAATACCAGAAACAAGGCGATCATTATGGCTACATTCATTCAATCTCCCCTTCAATAAATACAATACCTATTGCAACACAGGTTTAATTTTAAATTAGTTTAATGGCCGTTGCTCATATGTACATATTCGTACTGAATTCTCTGGAAAAATACCTCAATACATGCTACCAAGTATCTAACATCTGCCACTCTCTCTACACTGTTACTGACGCCAGATTGAAATATTTTTAGATGTCCACTAGGATACTGCACTAATCTTTGACATCAGGATGCGCAGTATTCATGGTATAAAAAGTGTAATCTATTCTCTAGAAAGTATTCTTTTGAATCGCTTCTAGGAGTCCCTATAATGAGTATGATGAAGGAGATAAATTGGTTTAGTTTAGATTTTTCAACTAGAAATAGCTGAACACTGTATAATGTTATTAGTGACACTGGACTGCATGGACTTTACACTAAAATAACAGAGAATGGTAAAGAGGTAAAGAGTATGGTAGATGACACGTTGTGACTGCAGAGTGATCACTGCTATAAGACTTCGTATATCCCTGAATACTGTCCCGTAGCCATATTTAAACAATTTCTCCCACTCTAATCTACCTAAGCTAGAGGTGGTACCCTGTTATTTTTGACTCTCTTTCTCTCTGCTATGAATCCCTCTCTTCGGATCCCATTATAGTCCCAAAAGCCAGATCGGAAATTTATCTCTTCTATATTCAGTGATAGTGCCTCTAGTAGAAAAAAACTAAGTCTAAAATCCTCCCATAGACATTTAGCTATATACAGAGCAATATTAATAAGCGTAACCGACCATAAATAATTATTTAAGTAAATTATTAAAGTATATAATTATTTACTTATTGAATAGTGGTTGGCCCGCGATGCGATTGATATCCCAGATATTATCCATCATGCCCATACTTCTTTACATACATTAATTCTGACCAGTCTCGGATTTTCTTTTATCGACAGAATTTGGTTCATCAAATTCGTGTTCCATGTACAAAGTTTCTATTAAACTACTAATCGCAAATACTATTTTTCAAATAAGATCATACATTTTAAAGTAAATTAAAAGATATTTAGATAAATTGTAGAAAAAGTTTTCATTAATTTTAGAAATATCATTTTCAGTCGTAACTGTTATCTTAAGATGAAGCAAAATATTAGTTTGTTCCTAATATGATAGTAAAGACGTTTTAGAGAGAGTATCGCTTTTATTGCTATAAAATATAGATATTTTACTGGTATAAATATATATTATATTTATAGGTATCCCATTGTATAGATATGTATACATATTAATTTTAAGATGAATATAATATACTCTCCTTCATGATTTGGTTCATAGGGCCCGCCAACATATCAGTCAGTAATTTGATGTCTTTTCCATTTGTTTATGAATTTATTTTAAATCTAATACATCCAGCTGTGCTCTTCCTGCGTCCTTAATCACGTGTCAAACAGCTCCCAAGTCTGTTCCTATTTATATTGTTATGTCCCCCTTTGTTATTCAACCCCTGCCTTTCGACATTGAATAAATTCTCTGATTTATCTGAACTTTTATTTCATGTTTGTCAATATGGAAACATATAACAAAACATTTCAAGTATTATTTGTTTAAGAACATTTAGATATTATTAAAACTGCATAAGGTGATTAAGAAATCTAGTGGGGACACTCACATAACTTTCTCTTACTACTGCTATTCATTATGTGTAGAATGATAGATTTTCATTAAACTTCTAATTTCATTCATTTTATCCAAACATAAATATAATAGAGACGGCTGTGGGCGAGGGACCACCTTACAAACCTACCACAGACACACACGCACACCATTCGCTAAAAACATTGTTTTCGCACTCAGAGGACCTCAAAACGTATATTTCCGGTGAAAACTCAAATTCGAAAATTTGACACGATCGCAATACTTCCTCTTACTATAAGAGTAAGAGAAAGTAAAAAAAAAATCAATTTTTTAATTTAAATTAAATTTTCAGAATGCAATTTAAATAAATTAACTAATAATCTCTGGGGCAAACTTTAGCTAACGGATAGATCGCTGATGCGAATTGCGAAAAACTTAACATCAGTAGGGTTAGTTACCAGTAGTAATATTCCCAAATAAGTAGTCCCATTCTAGAAGACACCAGAGATTGCCGTGGACGTTGACGATGACTTACTCACCTGGAAAAGCATAAAATTCCAAGGTAAATGTTGCGAGTGGCCGAGACTATACCGCCATAAACAAAATAAGCACTATCAAGTGAAGGGAACGTGAGTAGTGGATTTTTTTCTGATAATAGAATGATTTATCAGGAGAATACTTCAATAACTTCCAGGAAGTACCAAAGAAAACACAGTAGTTACAGACTTGAAGTTCGTAATTGCATTCCCTTGGTCTTCGGTTCGAATGGTTTCAGTCAAGTCTTCAAACGAGCAGATGACCATCAGAATGAAAGATTGAACATGTAAGTAAAAGAGTATGTTACATATTAACTAACCATATATTGATATATTGACCATCTTATCCAAGAAAGAATGTGATGCGCAATTTGAATGAAAGATACTGGGTGATGAAAAAAAGAGACGAAAGAATGTTATGGGGCTTCCAAAAAAATGTAAGACTTGGCTGAAATGCTGGTTAATATCGGGAGCAGATGATTACAAAAATACCATATCACTACTTGAGCCCTACGATTTCGATGGCCTTCGTGGCATTTGTCGCTGACTTCTAAATTATAATATTGAAACGTAAATAAAAATATTGGACAATTTTAATTTCTAAAAAGAATAAAACATATTTTAGAAATGAAATCCTTTTGCTAAAGGTTGTTGTTGAGACAAATAAGTAACCACTTTTTTTCCAATGTCAGTCGCTCTTCCTTTGAATCTTCCTTTTAAAAAAATCAAAGCAACCTATTGAACAGTGTCATGCAATAACAAAGAAAGTAAAAAAAAATTCGAACATTAATGAATAAAAACAAATTCTAAGCAATACAAGATAAGTAAATTAGTTACAGACAACAATACAAGTACAATGACGATATAATACAATAAAAGCTTCAACTGTCTGACCTTGAGTATTATGGTAGATAACAATGAACACCTTAACTAATCGAATGTTTCTTCCTCTGCTTTTAACCTTGGAACAGCCAGTAAAACTGTAAGTAATCCTGAACTGTCTATTATATTATATACCCTTGCCTATATCCTTGTCTTCAGAAAACAAGTTAGAACCAAAAAAATAATGCTTCAAAAGATATATCAATCTCTTGATTCTTACTATACATTCAATAAGTAATGGATCATATTTTGAAACTTTGTGTTTTAAAAATTATTAGCCTCATCCTCTCTTAATGTTTGAGCGTAAAAAAAGTAGAAATTTGCAAAACCTCTCACGCTGTTGCATTATGTATAAAAACACTTTTTTCTGTTACGAATTAAAATAACAATTTACTAACAATATAATAGAAAAGATTAATAGAAACTAACAATTAATTATAGTAATGCATTTTAAATATTACAAAAAAAAAACATTTTAACAGTAAACAAATGTTTATAAAACAATATAAAATACAATAATAAAAGTAATCTATTTGACATTGAAATTTATTTCCTAATTAGATGTTTATGTCAGGATGGACTTAATGTAATGACATCCGGAACCTCATAATGGAAACTTACATTATTTATTAGCTGAATCAATCAGTGTGGTGTTGTTGTAACAGAAACTTTATAACTGGAAGTCAACTTCTCTAAACCTGAGCACCCCAACCCTTAAATCGCGACAAGCTTACTTACTATCGATCACGAAATTCCGATCATTAGTATAACGCCCATCTTTCAATATTTTGTTAAACTTTCGCTTCACTATACGTGGTAAAGGAGGTCTGTGGTCTTGTAGGAACACAAAAAAGTTATGTTATAGGTGTTTTCGTTTGTTGAATAATAGCCGATCAGATCAATTTAGTATATTAATTATAATATTATTATAATAGCCTTTCATCATTTATTATATAATAGCCGATCAGATCAATCAGTAGAATACATATAATAAAATATCAATATATGTAAATAAATGAAGATTATTTCGGTAAACAAGCAAAAGTTTGTTGCAGAAATGCGTTTTATTCGGTCAAATGTCTTTTCTTTCTACTATATTCAAGCCCGTTTTGATCACCGACAATTAAACTGTATGTAATTACTCGATGAGTAAAATGACGAGAATAATGTTTTTTGCTTGTGTTAAACCCCTACTACTGATGTCTCGGCTGATCCAGACAACATGATGTGCATTCGCGTCACATCCTGTATCACACACTGAATCACATCCCAAATCTACCAATTCCTGAGGAGAAGGAGGAAGAGAGGGACGATCATAAGGGAAGAAGTTCAAGGCACCACTACATCGAGGCAACGTCCACCAACTCCCAGAGCAACCCTCACCGCCACCTATCAGTGCCACAAAACTGTCTAAGACATCAGTACTGACGCAAATCATGCTCTCTCGCCATCCGCAAGAAACAGCTTGCACTCAGACCGCACTCAGACCTCAGATCTAATCTTTTATAAGCGTAGGTTCTGAGATAAATGTAAAACAAATATGCAACTTAGCAATTTAATGGCCTAAATTAGCCGTTGCATCTTTGGCTATGTTGTAAATTAACCTGCACCATCTCTACCCTGTCAACTACCAAAGTGATAACACAACTAGTGAAAGAAATAGATCTTCTGCTATACCTGAGAGAAAGTATGCAGGAAAAAGAAAAGAAAGAGAAAAGATAAATAACTAGATAAATAAAATAATAAATACCTCCTCACAAATCATTCTTCTTACATTTTTTTCATTGAACTCGTGTCAGAATCAGGTGGACAAGTCCTTTGCGGCTCCTCCTGACACGCTTTCCTGCAGCACAAGCCTTCTCTGCCTCTGGATATTTTTTCAGATTCCCTTCCATTTGTATGACTTGGTTCCCTGACCAAGATTGCGCAGAGGAATAACCTCCTACCTCTAAGGGTACAAAGGTTTCTCCCTCTAAGGGGTCCCGGGCTGACGAATATAAAATATAAACTATATATATATATATTAGTTGTGGTGGTTGGTCAGATATATATATATATATATTGATATTATGTTATATTAATATATATATTTAATAGATATTATATATATTATATATTGTTATATTATATATGTAATATTTATATATATATATAATGTAATGTGTACATCTTTGGGCGAATTAATAAATGTAAATTGTATCGAAATATATTCTTGTTATATAATTTATGATTGTAAAGTAAGGAATTTTTCCGATGTATATATTTATAAATTTGGGTTTTTTGAAGGATGGAAGGCACAAAAGAAACAGTTAGTTGAGTCAGAGATACCTGGCTTATCCCTATCACTACATTTATTTAGGACAAAGGGAATTTCTCTCTTCTCACTTTCTTCGGGGTGGAGGTAGAATATATAAGGTGGACCCTTTTAGGGATGGGGGTCAGTTCAAAATTTATACCGTAAAAGGAATGAAATCTGTGTTTAGAAAAAGCCATGTTACAGTAGTGAGTGGTGGAACTGCTCCGAGAAACCCAACCTTCTTCAACTTAGAATATATGTAAACTATGTAAGTTTTATAGAAAGCTATTTCTTCCACATGACAAGACACTTATGTTGTTGTATCACAATATTGTATTTATTAATTTTTGACATAAACTGTTTATTTTAATTATATATTTTGAATCTATACATTTAGTTGTTATTTAGCTGTTTTTCAACTTCTGTATGAACACAGACCTCTCGAGATCCCTTTTGAGAAGATCAAAATAAAAATTATAATAATTAATTACTAATTTTTTTTTTATTTTTTTTTTTTATTTTTATTGATATTTACAACTGTATAACAATACAATAAGCAAAAGTGATTAAAGAAAATAAAGACATGCACACATGTGAGGGACATTATTCAGTAATAATATCCCTTATTGTTTACTTAGGCTGTTTGATGATGGAAAAAGTAAGTCTCGCGGCCACAGGCGTTTCAGACGGCGGGGAGGACTGCCTGGAATATGGGCAGAGGTCAATTGTAGGACGAGAGGGTTAGGATGAAGGAGGAGAGATTCATGGAATTTTTTGTAACGGGAGGATATCATTTCTGCGATGAAAGGGATTTTTAGGTCGTTGTGTAAGGTCAGGTTGGATACGTAATATGGGGCTTGGGTGATTTTGCGGAGGATTCTGGATTGGAGGGACTGGATTCTTTTGGAATTGGTTCGCTTGGTTGAGCCCCAGACTTCAACCCCGTAAGTCCAAATTGGTCGTAAAATTGTTTTGTATATAAGTACTTTGTTGTCTAATGAGAGTTTGGAACGTTTGTCTAGTAGTCTAAGAAGAAGTCTGTATCGAGTGTTTAGCTCTTGTCGTTTAAGTCTAGTATGTGGGTTCCACGTGAGTCTTTTGTCCAAGTACATACCTAGGTTTTTCACGGTGTCTGCAACAGGGATGGGAATGTTATTATAGTATAGTGAAGGACAAGTTCCTCGGCGAAGAGTAAACGTTACATTGGTGCTCTAACTCTCATTAATTTTAATTTTCCATTGTTTGCACCATAGTTCTACTTTCTCCAAGTGATTCTGGATGTTGTGGGTGCAGATTGTGGATCTGGATCGGAAGAAAGGAAAGCTGTGTCATCTGCAAATGAGGCGGTGATAGTGTGGGAGGATTGTGGAATATCGGATGTGTAGAGGGTGTAAAGTGGAGGGCCTAGAATACTTCCTTGCGGTACTCCGGCCCTCGCGAGGAAGCAGGAGGAGAACTTAGAGCCATGTCTGACCCGGAAGTACCGTTCATTGAGGTAGGATAATTACTAATTAACATATTTAATTTACCCCCCCCAATACCAATCCTATTACAATATATATAATATATTAAATTTTATCTCTAAAGCTCGCCACAGGACCTCACAATTTGGGTGCTTTGAAGAAGCCCCCAGAGATACAGCTTTTACTTCTGTTCAAACGCCGATATTCAATTGGTTGAAACAAAAATTACAAGTTACGTTCCATTTAATTACTTTCTCTTATTGCTAGAACTATTTGATTTTCAATGGAAATTCATGTTGTGAGGTATCAATATCTTAACTTTCTTTCCCATCCCATTTTATTCTGTCTAAGAGTAAGATGGTGAGAAGAGGTCTGGCGTCTACATTTTAATGGGAAGATAACACAGACTTAACTGTTTTTGAGAAACAAGGAAATGGCTCACAGACCTTCTAATTGGGGTGGTTTATGAGTTACTTTATGGTGAATTTTTGGAAGTCCACTTTGCTCAAGCACTCTAAACCTGCTTGGCAAAAAAGGAGGATTGTGCCATGCCGGTCTTGAGGGCTTCCAGACTTCTTAGAAAATTTTGACGCGATATGAATAATGAGGAATACTGAATATGAATACGAATAATGAACATTTACTTTATAGAAAAATCTCTGACATTAACCAAAGAGTACCTTCTTAGTTTGATTCTGACTTTCTTTAACAGAATCTTCACATATTCCTTGAAGTGATTTGATTGGTTTATAAATGTTGGTCTAAAATAGAAATAATTTATTTACAATGAGACTTTTCAATATAAGAAAATTGCTATTTAATTGATTGATAAAAAAAAAAATTAATGAAATGAAAAACATCCATTATTATGATATAAATCCATCAAGGACTTCCTATGTTCCGAGTTATTATCCAAATAAAATAATTGTCCAGTAATTATCTAATAATTGTTCAAGGTTCTTCAAAATACAATGTAATTATTCTAGTAATTATATGATTTCAGAACAAGAATGTTGGTAACCGAGCGATATAGTGGATGTAATAATAAGTTCTTAAATACCTTAACAACTTACATTGTACAAAGAATATTTACATTATAAATTACAATCTGATAAGGATTTATATTTAAAAAAAAATGTATTACTTTATAGACTTTAATTTATTTCTAATTGATATAATTACTTCTTAAAAGAAAGGTACCATATCTGTAGGCAAGTTTTTATATAAACAAGCATCTCTTTAATCCTTAAAATTTGAAATTAAAAAAAAAATTTATGCTCGTAAAACGGAAACGTAGGCTCAGAAATGTAAACATTTCCGTTACCATTCAGGCATTACGAAATCCTTTGTTGAGTTATTTATCAAATTGTAAAAATGCATTACTATAACAACTTGATAACAAAAGTTAAATTTTCATTGATACCAGAGTTTTATTGGATTGAGACGATATAAACTACTAGCGATGCACATAAAGATAACATATAAGAGCCATAAAGATAAGTCTGCATTAAAATGATAAATAATAATAATTTTATCTGTTATATTATCACCAACTGTCTTTTGTATTTTATTTAAAAGAAATAATGCAAATTATATTAATTCATTATAAAGTCGCTAGGAAACTTTAGGTTTCTTTCTTCATATTATTTTTTTTTCCACTTAATTCAATTTATTTAGGACTTCTATGTGTAACTATATTTTTTAATAAGAATATATTTATATATTTTATAAGAGTATATTTTCTGAGGATGTTGTGAGGAGTATGAGGAGAGAAGCTACTATCGGTAGCTTTCTCTCTAAACAAGATGAATCTGTTGGCAAGATTATCTGCTACTAAAAGATCTAGATGTATGGCTGGATAATAAGTGCACCTTTAATCTTCACATAGATACCATTTGCAAAAGAGCCTATAAATTGCTGGGGTTCATTTATAGATCTTTTCATGATTTTACTAATATGGGTCCATTAATATATGTTTATTGTTGTATTGTCCGTCCTATACTAAGATGCTAGTTTTTTTTTTTTTTAATTTAATCAACATCTATAGTCATTAGCACCCGGAGCCTTCTCACTGCACTGCCAGCCTCCAGACAGTGGGCTCTCGCTACAGACAACACTGCCCTTCACCGAACAGTGAGCTGTAGAGGCTCCTAGGAAGAAAAAATTAAGGGTAGCCCTGGACTCGTACCCGGCACCACCGCGTGGGAGTCCAATGCGCTAACCACTTAGCTAATCCCTCCCCTAAGATGCTAGTTGTATTTGGTCTCCATATACGATTACTAATATTAGTTTAATCGAGAAAATAAAAAATAAAATTCTTAAAACTAGTTCATTTCCGTTGTCGATATCCTGAAATGTTTTCTATAAATCTGGCTTAACTAGGCGAACGAAGAAACACTGCTGATTTACTTTTTGTTCATGGTCTCCTTAATAATAATATTGATTCCTCGGAACTATTGTCCTTTTCCATTTTTAATTTCCCATACGTTTCGACCCATTGCAACTGTTTATTTTATCAACACTTCTCTCGTTCTATCTATCACACTGTTTATCACTCGTTCTATTATTACACTGCTTGACAAACGCATCCTGAAGATGGGCAATCGCCTGAAATCGGTCGATGACCACAAAAAGAAGCAGGCTATCATGGAAATCTGATGCTTTCCAGCTCTGCGGGCCCATAACAATAGAACAATAGCCCACAAAAAGTTTTGAATAGGGATATACAAAACTTGTTCATGAAAATATTTAACAAAATGATAATAATGATCAAGATAGCTATTACAAATATGCAGCATGATTAAAAGTGATTGCAACTATTATTTTTCAATATATATGACACAGTTTTGCACTCAGTTTTAACCAGTTTTCTGGTGTAGTAAAAGTTAAACATTTTGAATATTATATTTTATAAAACAAACTCTTTTAGCAACTGTACAATACAGTTATCTTCCTTTGTTATTTCTTTATCTTTTTGAATTAAATCTGTTATCTCTTTCATACAATTTCTTATCATTAAACACTTCCTGAGTTGTTTTTTTTAGCTCTCGTTAGCATTTTTATGTTTATTTTATCTAATGCAGCACTCGTATTTTTTTTAGAGCAACTTTTATTATTTTGTCTTCATGGTAGCTGCAAGATTAGATTGTCTTTTATAGTTTGGCTTTTTTTAATTAACAAGTATGTAGATAGTTGTACCGTTTTTACTATAAAAATGTTGTACTTAATTAAGACAAGAATAAACAATACAGCATTTTGTTCCATTATCTTTGGGTTTCCGGTTTTGTATCGCGTCAATGGTTTACTAGAAACCAACGTTTAAAAATTTATCAAACAACAAACAACCCATAATATTTGTTTGTTTGTTTTTTTGTTTATGAGTTTAAGTTATAAAGTAATATAAATGAAGAAAATATAACACAGAAATAAGTAAATAATTCTCATATTTTCTGTACAGATGTTGTGGTAGGTTTGCAACAGCTGGAGAGAGAGCCAGGTGACTCCATTTTAATGATGAACCCTTTTAACAACAAAAGACACCTCAGTAAACAAGCAACAGATGCATTTCTCTTTATACAGTTCAAACTGATCATGGGTATAGAACAAAAAACTTTACGAACATTATATTTCCCACAAGAACAGGTGAGATATTCTAGGCGCACTGTCCACCTGGTCTGAAGGAAGTGCAATCTATAAAAGAGATTAGGATTTCAATGTTAAAGAAAAACAAATGTTTATTTCCTCTTTTATTATATGACATATTGTTGATAAAATATTTAAAAATAATAGCTTTGTAATATGAAAATGTGGAAAAGAAAGAAAAACGGTTGTAGAATAAATTCAAAGACAGCAGCAATATCTAAGAATTAGAAATGCTATCATTATTACAAAAATCTTCAGATATTGATATTGATTTGGACAGAGGAGCTCGAAAGAAAAAAGCCTTTCAAACAGTCTTAAGATCTTAAGAAAACTAAGTGCATGGTAATCTCAGAAGTATCATAAGGGCAAATGGATTCATGCAAAAGATGGAACAAAAGTAAAGTCCTTTAAGTACCTTCGGATAATTATCAGTAAAACAGCAGATTATTCATTGCTTCAGTGCAATAATTAAGAAGTTCCTTGGGAAAAAGGTTGTTTCAAAGGAATCAAAATTGATAATATATTGCACTATATTTTCCCAATACACAGCTGGTTGTGAATCGAGCTCTCTTAAAGAGTCAAACAAGAGCAGGTTACAATGCGGTATCTGAGAAGAGTTGAAGAAAAAATAAGAGGAGACCAAGGAAATAACCAAGGAAGCGCCCAAGAGGAAGAAGAAGGATATCCTGAAAAGAAAATATTAAAAAAAGCATTAGAGTGGAGATGCAGCGCACGGACAGATGCCAAGAACAGAGACCTCTGGCGATCCTTTTGCAAAACCTCGACACCATAAGGTAAACGTGGATAAAGACTAAGAGAAGAAGTTATTTCTGCAAAATTCTGATATAAAACATTCATATGACCTTCTTTTACCGCAAAACCTCATAGTTTTAACCAAGCTGCGAGTCAACATCTGGGTTTTCGTAATTACTTCATACTATTACGACCAACTTCTTTTTTATCTAAAATGTCGTCTGCATTTCATTGTACGGTGTGTAAAATCCAAGCAGAGAATTTATCCCTAAACTTAATATCAACTTTTCGTTTTTGTGTTTTTTGTTCACAACAAATAGAGACCATTCACTAAAAATAATTTTTTCATATTCAGGGGACCTCAAAGCCTATATTTCCGGTGAAAACTCAATTTCGAAAAATTGACACAATTGTAATACATCCTCTTACTAGATGAAAGAGAAGTAAAAAAAAATTTGGCACAAGTTTACTCTGTTTGCTTTAATAGAACGGAAATGTTGTTGGCGTGGTTCTTTGTAGTGTAGTGGTAGCTTGTGGCGTGAGCAGTTTAGTAAAGGGCTTCTGTGTATGTTTGAGATAAAGATAGAAGTATTAAGAAATAATCAAGAAAACACTGGTAGATTAAATTAAATATATTATCTTTAAAGATATTTAAATATTTTACAATATCACAACTATTATGTTTATAAAATCAATTATTTATCTAGATTAAGTGCAAAGCTCTTATGTTTTAACTTATGACTGGCGAATGACAAGTGTTCTGCTTGAATGTCTACAACAGACTGTCTTGAAAGAATGTCTTCTAATTGTTCGTTGAAATCTTCCCCTGTGAGAAGAAGGGGTAGACAATGCTAACAAGGTTCATGAACGCTTCGTGTTGCCAGACAAATATTTTATTTTGGTTTTATTTTGGCATCCATCACAGAACTCTCTCTCTTTCTGAGGATTTGTACTCTTTTCCATAGCTTGATACTTCCCGTTAGATATGTGTAGGTAGTAGCTGTAAAGCCAAATACACCACGATTTAAAAGATCTTTGTAGTTTCCGAGACTCTTAATAATATTAATACATTTTCCGAAGCTATTTCCGATAATTGCTTTTTCGAAATTCCTATGAATTGGATCATATAGTTATCCTTGCAATGCTTGAAATAGCGTGAATCTTTTTATGAAGAGTCTCTTCACCCTTAGCTCACTCTCTTGTATTTTGTTGCCTTTTATGTGTAAAAGGATATATATATATATAATAAAAATATATATACATACTTTATTGCTTAAAAAAACAACACTCTTGTACAATGGAGTTGGCTCAGATACCTGTTTATAATAATAACATAAGCATTAATTCTTTTTCTTAAAATATTTCAGGGAAAAAAGAGATAAATCCTAACTAATTAAAAAAAAAAATCTAACATTCAATGTTGATTTTTTAAGATCTAATTGTAACTATTGATTGATAATTGCAGGATATGAGTCAAACTTATCATGATAACATTATCTAAGAAGATAAATTAAAACCAAAACAAAGGAAATTAAAATATTAACTAAATACGAGTAATCTCCTAGATCAAATGGTTTATAAATTTACTGAGGAGTGTAAAAGCAGATTTCAGAAAAATGGTATATTTTATATAACCTGCGTTTCATTTTTAATAGTCAAAGTAAGTTCACTAAGAAATTACCTTTAATCCAATAAAATTTTAATCATTTTTTGTCTCAAGAATTATAAAAAGGGGGAAAAAAAATGAGCTGGAAAGTATTATAGAATATCTGGATGTGACAGGAAGCAACATGTACCTAATCTATCCGAAAGAAAATTATATTTGGCACCATTTATATAAAAATTAGGTGAATGCAGGAAGTCAATCGAATTTGGCGAGTACGAATTTTCCTTAAATCATTGTTGCGATAGAACTTAGCCTCTTTCAAGATGACCAATATCTCTGTACAATGTATTATATTTTCAGTGTGTACACCTGCCAATATCCAGACTAAAGTTCTGTCAATAACTCTAACTTACGTAGCCTAAGGTCCCGCACTTGCTAAATATCTAGAACTCCAATACAGTTTATATATATATATAATTTTCATTCGTCTGAGACTGTCTTATAAAAGAATTTTATTATAGAAAATTTGAAAAGCTATCAAAATGTTTATAGTTTCACAAAACGTATCCTCGTTTAGATTATTCACTTTATTTAATTACTTAGAGAGACAGCAAACACATTTTCCTAAAATCCAAGGCCAAGAATGGGAATCGAATCCAATTAATGCATTAGAATCCAGTATAGCAGCTGCTGTCTACACAACTAAGCACTATCGGCGCACTTGAACCACTCTATATAAATGTGTGTGTGTGTGTGTGTAAATTTATGTTCAGTTTAAAGCAAATCGTTTGAAAAAGCTCGTAATCCTTAAAGCGGCCTCTACACGGTCAATAATATTGGCAATACTTTAGAATATTGACAATAATATTGACCATGTAAGGTGAAAAAAATTGACAATAATATTGATCGTGTAAGGTAATGAAGTATTGAGATTGGTTAGCACGAGTATTGATGGTTATATTGTCAATACTGATATTGACAATATTATTGATCGTGTAGAGGCCGCTTTACAAAACAGCAGTTAAACAAATTTCTGAACAGTATTCTCAATTTATTGAAAAAAATTACAGCTGGTACAATTATAATTCTGTGCCAACTATTACAGGCTTTCAGTTTAATAAAGAGAATGCACACAGCGCTTAGGGATATGCAAATTTAATGAGAAAAAAGAAAACCTCACAAAAATAGAAAAGTACTCAATCACAAACTACAGACGAGAAGAGTAGTCAAAAATAAATAAATAAATCTAATTTATAATAGATATTTTATTATATCGCAAGAAATATTAGTTCGAAAATGCTACTTGACTGTTTTTTTGTAATTTTCTGTTACTTTTCTGTTATTGCCAATTATGGGTACCCGAAGGTACGGAATCTAAGCTAATGTGGTTCTTATCCGACTGAGAAAAAATAAATAATAATAAAAAAAATCTTCTAATCCGAAGAAGACTTCCTGCACAGTCTATCGCACTCCTACTACAATATCTTAAGGATTCCTTAAATTCCAACTCCCTCAAGCATACCCTTAAAGAGTTGCCCTCCAAAATATAGGCAACCTAGTATTGGCGAAACGGGGACGACACTGACCTAGGTATCGTTTTCCTGACTCTTATTGTTACACTTGTGACACAAAATATTGGACGTCCTGCCTATTTTGGGTAAATGACCCAGCGTGTCCAGTCAATACACTTATCAGGTCTCTGAATAGTATCCCTAACTTAGGGAGAAAAGATACTTCAAGCCCCTTTGGGGCTTATAACTTTTACCCTGGAGCCGCTCCATCGTGTCCCTCCAGAGTTTCTCCAATTCCCTTTCCCTCATTGTTTACCACATTATTGCTTAGTGACGGCTACGGCTGGCACGGGACCACAAAATAGTAATGTGGACGGACCCATCTTTTAATAAATTGTCAATTAAATAACCCTCTTAATTTCCACTCTTCGCAGGTCCGTAGATCATTTGCCAGTGGTCCACAAGTCTGACATGCCTGATCTAAAGTGTAAAATGAATCTGCGAATATTCTGTTGTAATTGTCAATATGATTTAACCTTACTTAACTTTTGAAGATACACTGTCTTTAGCAATAATTTGCTAACGTATATATTTGTTAAAATATTGTAATATTTAATTATATCTAAAAATAAGACACTAAGCAATATTTAACTTCTTTTTTCTTTTTTTAACTTTCTCTTACTTTTTACTTAGAGGAAGTATTGCGATCATGCCAGATATTCGAAATTGAGATTTCACCGAATATACAAGTTTTAAGAACCCCCTAAATACGAAAAAATATTTCGAATGGTCTGTGTCTGTGAGTGTTAGCTCTGTTACGATGTACATATATCTCAAAAACGAAAAGTCGCAGTAAACTTAAACTGGCTATTCCTCATTTTAGCACACACCTCATCAGACATGAAGATTTTGGGCAAAATCCATCAACCGGAAGTACCACAGGATTTTTTTTTTTTTTTTAGTTTTTCGTGATTTTCTCAAAAATGGCTTCAACGATTTTCTTAAAATCTCCGTGTTCTTTCTAGACACATAACTATATATTACTAATGTTAATAAACATTAGAAGTAATGATCAAATTAATTCTAAATTTGAAGAAAAATTGGTGAACCGGAAGTGCAGTTTTATAGATTTAAAGATTTTTTTGGAATGTTCTCAACAATCGATTTTTCACCGATTTTCTTTAAACTTTGAACGCTTGCTGCACAGATAGAGAGAAACGTACATTTTTATTTGAAATATTTTTTTGAAAAAATTATTTTAATGGGGTATTGGAGGAATGTCCGCTAGTTTAAATTTAAATTTACACAATTTGTTGATTTTTAGACGTAGAGCGTTCCATATAAAGTCTCCACATAGAGTCATACAGGTAACAAGTGAAATCCCCACCATATTTTTTATGGTCAGCCCATCTAAACATTGTAACGTTGCAATTTTAAATAAAATTTCTTGATTACGTTGTATTAATAATTAGAGTAAGAGAAAGTGTGTGAGTTGTTTCACACTATATTTTTTTATATATGTTACGCTCAAAGACCGAAAATGCTCACAACGCGTTGTGGTCACTGTAAAACATCCACATCGCGATATTCGCGTTATGGCTCTTATGAAAACACTCACGACGCGTTGTGGCAATCACAGAAAGACCACATAACGAAATTCGTGTCGTGGCTATCATGCTATACGACCACAACGCATTGTGGCAATGAAGAAAAGCCATGACGCGTATGGAACCGTATTAGAATACGACGCGCTGTGATTTGCGATATGGTTCCTACTAGTCTTGAAACTTTATGGTAGATATCCTTAGAAAATATTTTTTTTGCCCTGTAATAAGTACCAGACAGACAATGCCTTAATGCTCTTTCTGCTGCTAAATATTGAAAACCGCTGCATGACGTATTGTCATTATTAAATACAATATAAAGAAATAGTATCATTAAAATAAAAGGACATTCTTTATTTATTGGGATTACTTTATATTTAAAAAAAAATCAACTTATTAAGTAATAAATTATTGAACACAACAAGTTTTATTATGACAATTTAAAATTCTTTCAAGTAATAAAAATGTTTAACACAAACATAAATATTTATTGGTCCATTAGTAAACAACAACAATGTACTTAAATTAATTACTTGTATCAGAAATCACTTTTGTTGTGAAAAATAAGTGTTTGACTGCTATTTATTTTTACAGGAACTATTACTGTGGCATTTTGAGCTGCATTTTATATTCTTTGAGCGACACTTGCACTTTTTATCAATACAGTATCTTTTGCAGTGGCACATTATAAAGCCCTGCTGACTTCCAGATGATAGAGGGAAGTGTTAATGATGCTGAGGGAAGTGTTAATGAAGTTGAGAATACATCACAAATGTTAATAAAGTTAGTCTGTCTCAGAAAGTGTAAACTCATTACAAGCATAATTGTTCATGGTTAGCGTTGATATAAGTTCACCCTCAGAAACAGACAAGAAATGAATAAACAACTCTACTGATGTTTTAATGCATCGTTGTACTCAAGCCGACAAGTTACAACCTGTCCGTCGGGACCAACTAGTGCTCAAAAAGCGCCATGGCTTACTTTCATTGCCACAATGCGTTGTGGTCGTATAGTATGACAGCCACGGCACGAACTTCGCTATGTGGTCTTTCTGTGTTTGCCACAACGCGTTCCGAGCGTTTTCATAAGAGCCATAATGCGAATTTCGAGGAATGTAGATGTTTTACAGTGACCACAACGCGTTGAGCTGTTTTTTCGCTCAATGAGCATTTTCGGTCTTTGAGCGTAACATATATATATATATATAATTAATAATAATAATTTTATTTGTTATCAGGGCAAAGCCCTATACAAAGGGATCGGTCGGTCACCAATACATAAACATTTACAAATACTAATAGCACTAATACAAAAGTAAAAACAAAATTCAATTAGATAATGCTATGAAAATAAAACAAAAAATAAGTTTTTATAGTATTCGTTCAACAAAAATTATCTTAATTTTAACAATTCTGCGGTCGGTCACCAGTACATAAACATTTACAAATACTAATAGCACTAATACAAAAGTAAAAACAAAATACAATTAGATAATGCTATGAAAATAAAACAAAAAATAACTTTTTATATTATTCGTTCAACAAAAATGATTATATATATAATTACTAATGATTGGATACTGAAAATAACATTTGTTGCTAAGGAAAGGTTTTATTAACCCTTTTAAAACTGGCATAATTTATAGTTGAACTTAGTAATAAAACTTAATGAAAGAAGTTTTAGGTTTTGTATGACACTGAATAGTCTTACAGCTTGTGGGGAACAGTTATAATTATTATGTGGCAAAGATTTAAAAATGAGAAAAAATTAAAATTTAAAAAAACCATAACCATAAAAGCTGTCCAGTTTGAACGTTATAACCAGCAGTCATTTCTATCGTGAGGTTAGGGAATATTAAATTAGAAAACGTTTAATTAAAGGTATATGCTGGAATTAGCATTTAAATGGGTTATTGGCCTGAAGCTAGGAGTCTCTGAGATGGACCCTTCCACTAAACAGTGCTGCCCACCGGTAGAGAGATATACCTTTGGCAGCCCTCTATTATTACTTCACTGTTGTTCTAAGACCTAGCTTACAAATCTTCTCCCTACAATTATATCCAAGAAGAGACAAACAACTACTCAGAAAATCTTCACTAATATAGATACCCGCAACTAAATATTCTTCTTTTTTTTAAATTGTTATGAACATAGTTTTATTTTGTGCATACATAATGAATACATTAAAAACATTAATTTATAATTATTGAATATATTATTTTAAAAGGTTTTAAGAATTTATCAACCTTTAGCTTGTTTGATTTATTCTGACGTAAGTGGGGTTTAAACTAGGAATGGCCTAAACATCGATAAACAATGATATTTTCATTAAAGCCCTGCATCGATAATAAGCAACGATCTTCCAAAAACATTGATAGAAAATCATGTTTTTTACTAACATCAATGCTTGCATTATCTAGTCTCTCTAATCATCACGAAGGTCATTCAGAAACTTTACTACCACACGGTGAACAGGAACACGCTCGCCATATCGCCGCAAACATAATAAAAGACTTACAGAAACAACAAACGCACAGTAACACAGACGGACAAGAGGAAAGAACTGCCGGTAGAATACGGAAAAAACTCAAAGATAATAACCTTATAATCACAAAAGCCGACAAAAGGAACAGCACGGTAATAATGACACACGACGACTAGTAAACAAAACCCTAGAATTCATAAACAACAATACATATACACAACTCAAAAAGGACCCAACAAAAAACTTCCAACAACAAGTAAAAACTGCTATAAAGAACGCAACACTAGTAATACCACCCCGCGAAGCCTTCAAATATACTTGCATGAACCCCGCAGCACCCATTCTAAATGCACTCCCAAAAATACACAAACCCAATATTCCCATCAGACCCGTCGTAAACTACACAACGGCACCAGCATACAAGTTGACACAGCATCTGGCAGCGGTAATAAAAAACAAAGTAAAACTGAATGACACTTACAATATAAGAAACACACAACACCTAATCCAGTTAACAGAAAATATAAAACTCACCCCCAATTCCCGTTTGCTGTCCCTTGACATTACCAACCTATACACCTCCATACCAATCACGGACACACTGGACTTAATGAAACAGAGGTTGGAACGAGAAGAATCCATGCAATTCGTCCGCCAACTCACGAACTTGATACAAACCACAACGACACAAAACTACTTTAGATTTAACAACAAGTTCTACCTCGCTACCGACGAACTGGGAATGGGGCACCCCACATTGGCCATACTATCAGAAATATTTATACAAAACATGGAGGAAACTTATATACCCAAACTGAAAGAGGAGTTCGGCGTAACGTTTTATGCACTATACGTGGACGATTTATTCCTCATATTGCAAAACGACATAGACGTAGACAAAATAGTACAGTACCTTAACAACATAAACAAGAAAATAAAATTCACATACGAAAAAGAAACGCACAACACCCTCAACTTCTTGGACATGAAACTCACAAGAACCGACCATAAAATAGAGTACGGAATATACAGAAAAGCAACTACATCGGATGCTATCATACCGCACAATTCCAACCACCCCACCCAACACAAACTAGCTGCACTTAGACACCTAACGAACAGACTTAAGTACACACCCCTCACACCCGCGAACCACACACAAGAATTGCAGACAATCTACAAAATAGCTGAAAACAATGGGTACAATACAAACATCGTTAATAAACTCCTCAAAAACGAACCACACCGCCGAAATAGGACTGACAAAAAACAGCAGACAAATTCGCCACATTCACATATATTGGAAGCCACACGTACAAACTCACAAATTTTTTCAAAAAACTGGGCATTAAGACATCCTTCCGGACAAACAACAAATTAGGCAAAAAACTCCGCACTCTACCGAGTTCACTGACGTGTATGACAGCAGTGGGGTCTACGAGTTGAAGTGCCCGGACTGTGACAACATTTACATGGGGCAGACCGGCAGAAAAATCAAGGAACGATTTACCGAACACATCAGATCATACAAATACGACAAAGTTGACTCAAATTACGCCAATCACCTAAAAACTAACAAACACAAACCCGATGACATAACGACCACGATGAAACTAATACACTCTGGCCACAAATGACGACGACTTGACATAGTAGAACAACTCGAAATATATAACCGCAAAACACAAAACTTAATCAATGAACAGACAAAATTTGCTAGTGAACCATTATTCAGAACACTCTTCCCACAATAGCAACAGAAACACAATTACACACACAACAAATAGTTCTTAAATAGATTTTAAGGTTAGGTTTAGTTTTAAATGTACTATGCACATATAACTTTACTAGTTTAGATATATATATATTTAAAAAAAAAAAAAAAAAATGCGTATTTGGATGACGTATGTGAGTGATGATGTGACATGGTTTGTGGGATTCATAATAATAAAAAACTTAATTATATAAGAAAACATAATTAGGTATACATGCTTGCGAGGATGTGAGAGTTGCGTGAAAAAGTGAAAGAATGACTGGAATTTCTTAATTCTTTGGAACTGGAAAACTTAAATTAATTATATAAAAAAATCGTGCAGTTTTAAACGAATGAATGAATTTTAAAATGTTAGTTTAATCGTTGTTTAATTTTATTTAGATTTATTTTGTGTATCTTATTTTTTATTTTTTGTATATTCTTAATATTTTGGTTAGTTAATTGTGAAGTAAGTCTCCCTCCAACAAAGAGTTTAAAGATTAGACCCCCGCGTCCACTGTAAGAAAAGAATTTGCCCTTTAACAACCCAAACACGTGTTTTCCCACCCATCTGGCCACATCCCTTTACCTAGTTTAAGAGTTTAGTATTTAAAAATACACCTCAGTTAGTGTGAAACTAAGTCTCTGTACGAGTCTGTGTTGGCACACTGTCTGAAGAACGCATCCTGAAGATGGGTGAACGCCCGAAACCGGTCGATGACCACAAAATGAAGCAGGCTACCACGGAAAATGTCTCTGATGTCACTCAAAGTTTTGAGATATGAAAAATTATGTACATAAAATGAACATAGTTCTACTGTTTTTGCGTAGGCCTCTTATCTAGTAACTGTCATCTTAAATTAATCACTGAATGTAGCAATAAAATTGTTTTAATTCAAATTAATTCAATTTTGAATTTAACAAAGAGTATTTTTTATAGATTCCACTATTTTTAAGGTAGAACTGAATGATTAGTACATTCGGCGCCTACTTCCGAACTTTGATGATAAAGCTTAATTTCGTGCGATTGTTTCTAGATAGTTTGTTGAATTTAAAAGAGGTTCACGATTCCCTTACTGATAAGCATTGCATAAGCATTACTGTGTTCAAAAAATTATAAAAGCTGATTCAAGATATAAAATGATAAACGAGTCATCCAAGCCCTGAATCATGTTCTACAACATTATGCAAAACATCCTAGGATGAAGAAGCAGGGCGTTGTGGTCGTTCTGGATTCTGTATTTGCTAATAACTTTTCAAAATCCGAAAGAGCGCGAATTTGCAAAGATACTATCAAAAATTCTCAATCGTATGATTTTTTTATTACAGTAACTGGTGACGAAATGTACATAACGTTTTATAGCGCTTTATCACGTCAAGAAAATAGAGTGTGGATTCACAATATGGCCAACCCCCAATACTCTCAAAAAGCAGCATGCATTGAAAAAAAAAAAATGTCGGCAGTTTTCTTAAGAATTACTGGAATCATGAAGGACAATGGACTAAGAAAGTAAACTGGAATACTATAGTATATATGTCGCAAATACACGGAGGTATGACGTGAAAGACTTAATTCTCTACGATATTAATGCCTTTTCACACACTGCCAAACAAACTGATAAAGATAAGAGATAGCCTGAAATATCGCTACAGTACGATCAAGTGACTGGAATTATTGAGAGCTCTGAAAAATAAATGCTTTATGGTTCGGGATAGGATAGTTTTTGTCAAGCCGGAAAAGAAAAAAACGGGTATCTCTCAACGTTTAGTTACATTTTTTAAATCTTAATTTAACGAACACATTTAATAATTTTTCTTTTATAGTTTCATGCCCTAATAAGCCCTAAGTAGACGAGGGTTTAGAAGTAGTTATCAGAATAATATCCAGGACTAGGTTTAAAGTAACTATTCTAAGTATTTATTTATTTTTTTAACATACTTTTAGTGTAAATTGTGATTTTATAGAGAAAACAGGAAAGTTGATAGTCACTGAGCGAGGCTACTGTTTAGTTACATTCTATTTCTTATATGTACATTTCAAGCTTGTGACGTATTTAATGTTAGATGTATTTATATTTCTAGAAAATAAGAAATACCGGTTAAATGAGTTCATAATGAACGCTAATTAGTAACGGATTTTAATTTCAAAACAGTGGCATGTTCAGCACCAGTACGTACAAAGTAACTAGTATATTTTTTAATAATACTGTAGTTTAAGAAAACAATTTTCTAAAGAAAAAACTAGAAGAAAGACTATAAGTAATAGTACGAAAAGAAAACACGTTGAAAGAGGTCATTTAATTATAATAAATATTGTGCAAATCCTTTTGACACTACAATTTGCAGAAAGTAATGTTGCAGTTCAACTTTCACACATTTTATACTTGCACAATATTATTTAGAAAATCTATCGAGTAAAAATGAACGAATGTGATTACATTAGATTTTTTTAATCAAAATGAGTTTTCACCAGAAATTTCAAGTATGAAAAAGTGGTTTTCGAAATTGGTGAGTGTGTGTGTGTGATAGTTTTTGTGAATAGCATAACATAAAATCGAAGAATCGCGGGAAACTTAAACGAATTTATATTCCATCTATGATTTTATCTATCCATAGCAAGCGTTGTTCCTTTGATATTCCGTTTGGGTATTACTAAAGGACCCGACAGTTATGGGGTCAAATGTCCGCAAGGAGTATCTGTTACATGCAGTTACTTGGGGAGACTTTATTTGAGGAAAGCATAACTTCAATCTTCCCCCAAAGTCTCTTTAAATAAATTTTTTTTGAAAATGATTGCAAATTGAACTTACTATTTATAGTCGCCTTTTCAACCGATTTTCTTTAAACTCGGCATTTTGACAATATTTGTAATTGTAATTAATATGACATAAGCGTTAGAATCATATAATAAACTCTATAGTTAGCACTTTAGAGGAAAGTATAATTTTTAAACCACCTCTGAAACCGCTCTAAAGAGAAGGGTTCTCAGAATAATGTTTTAAATAGAAGTTGTACCTCTTTATAAATATGTATAAGATATGATAAGTTTAAAGAAAGTCGTTGGAGCTGTTTTCTGGAATATCGCAAAAAGCGGAAAAATTCATTCAATAAAGTGATACTTCCGGGTGGACAGATTTTTGACGAAAACCTCTGAAGAGGCATAAAGGAATATCATGTTTGAAAGTTTCGACGATTTTCCGTTTTTTTGTACATACTCACAGATACAGACCAATATTCCTAAAAGTGTCACTTTTTCTGACGTAGGGAACCTCAAAATGTGTATTTCCGGTGAATACTCGATATAGAAAATTTGATACGATTACAATATTTTTCTTTTACAGTAAATACCACTAAAATAAGAGAAAGCAAAAAAAAAAAAAAAGAGATTATTTTCATTGCATCCTTTCAAAATGACGTCAGTGTTAAAACAAATTCAGACCGTTATGATGTTTAGCGATTTCCCCCTAGATTAGATTAGATTGACGCAGGGGGGGACTCAGACCCAGGCACTGCAGCCTACCCGTTGAGGCTTATTGTGCCAACCCTTCAATACCTAGTAGTGGAAGCCCCCCTCTTCATGAGGTCCAAAACCTTCCCCACCAGTCCTTCCTGGGGTACGAATTCCTCCGGTCTCAACGTGCCGAAGATCTCGTACCTCAGTCTGCCGATTGCAACGCAATCAAACAACAGGTGAGAGGCCGTCTCCTCCTCCTCCTGACACAGTCTGCACAAGGACTCTACATCCACTAACCCCACCTTGTGTAGATGTTTTTTGAACCTGCCATGCCCAGTAAACAGGCCCGTTATCAGAGAAATCTGATACCTGCTTAAACCCAGGGTCTCTCTGGTTCTTCTTCTACACAGCTCTGGCATAACCATTTTGCCGTGTTTTGCTCCAGTACTTAGCCTCCAGTGACGATTATGTTCTCTCCGAGTCCATTCTCTCAGAGAAGCCCTCGCCATACTTTTGGCTATTCCCAGAACAGGTTCTGGCCCACAGAAAGGAGTACTCGCACCATTCCTGGCCAGTTGGTCGGCTAGTTCATTGCCTTTAATCCCCTTGTGTCCCGGCACCAATACTAGCCGCACTCTGTTGAGCCGGGACAATGCTTCCAGAGAGTTTCTACATTCCCTAACTAGGGAAGAAGTGATTCTGAATGCCCTAAGTGCCTTCAGTGCAGCCTGGCTGTCCGAGAAGATGCATATCTCCCTATTCCTAGAGTCCATACGCAGGTTCTCCTCAGCGCAGATCTTGATAGCATAGACTTCAGCCTGGAACACCGTGGAGTATCTACCAAGAGGCCTCTCGATGAGTACCTCCGGTTTAACTCCATATATCCCGGCTCCAGTACCGCAGGCCATTTTGGACCCATCCGTAAACCAGGATCCTCCAGTCCGGCCTCGTTTTTCCCAACTTTTAGCCCATTCTGATTTTGACGTGAAAATCACCTGGTAGGGGAGCTCAAAGTGGAATGTTGGACAGCACTCTTCCCCAGCCATCTTAAAGATAGGGCCAGGGTCCACTTTCTGAGTTATGTCCACATGTTTGGCCAGGGAGCTCCTCTGTTTCCACTGGCCATTGTTCATTAGTCTGTACGCACTGGCCCTCGCCTCCGCTTGTATCAAAAGATGCAGCGGAGGTAACCCCAGCAGTACTTCCAATGCAGCCGTTGGGGCACTGCAAACTGCCCCCGAGATCAGCAGGCACGCCAGCCTTTGAACCCCTGATAGGTTCTTCCTCGCGACCTGCTGTTCCGTTTTTGGCCCACCACACCACTGCCCCCTAAGTGAGGACAGGTATGATGGTCCGCGTATAGAGCCAGTGGGCCATTTTGTGGGAAAGACCCCATGTTTTCCCACAGGCTCTAGCAACACCACAGAGAGACTTCTTTGCCTTCTGTGTAATATTCTCCAGATGCGCTTTCCAGGTGAGTCTGGAGTCCAAAATGATCTCCAGGTATTTCACCTGCCCAGACACATCTAGAGTTCTTCCAAAGAAATTCAATGTGGTAAACCACTCCACGTTCCTTCTTCTGGTAAATGGAACCAAGGTGGTCTTAGAGGGGTTCACCATCAGATCCACCCCTCTCTAACACCCCTCCACCACTTGCAGGGCCTCCTGTAGAAGTTCACTTATAACAGACTCGTGTCTGCCCCTGACCACGACCACCACATCATCCGCGTAGCCAAAGACAGAACACCCCCTGCGATCGAGCTCCACCAGTAGCTCGTCTACCACCATGCACCACAGAAGAGGAGACAAGACCCCTCCCTGGGGGCATCCCCTTGTAGCCGTGGTTTCAAG